>JAODAL010058842.1:0-21852 GCA_025379985.1 Phyllomedusa bahiana | reverse complement strand
ATATAACCCCTGCCTGGTTTACTTTCCCTGGCCCTCCTCCCTTTAATTTACTGGCCCTGCCTCCCTTCCCAAAATGGCCCTGCCTGCTTACATACTGGCCCTGCCTGCCTCAACTGGCCCTGCCCTGCCCTACAAAATGGCCCTAGCTGGATAATTACTCCCCCTGGCCTACCTGGCAAAATTAGGGCCCTACAGGTAATTACTGGCCCTACCTGATTTGATTCCCGGGGGGCCCGGGCCCTAGCAACCTGGCGTTTAAACCGGGGGAGTCCCTCCCCCCTGGCTTTTTTACGGGCGGCAGCCCCAGCTACCTGGCTATTTAAACGGGGGGGCACCCCTTGTACCGGGGCTTTTTCAGGGGTAGGCCCTGTCTACCTACCTAATGGGGGTCTAGGAAATTTAATGCCACTTATCTAAACATTTTTTAATTTTTTTAATTTTTGGGTCAAACCTACGCTTTTTGGGGGGAAATTGATGGGAAAAGTCTGGTAAAGCAGGGGCGTTGTAGGGTCCAAAAAACCATCCGGGGTTTGGGGCCCCTTTTGTTTTTTGCTCAGTGGGGTGGGGTTCACACGACTTTTTTCGCGCCCCCCATTGTGAATGCGGATTTTTTTTTTACAGAAAAAAAACCTTCTTTTCCCTTTGTCACTAATTTTCTGCCAAAACCCAAAACAGATCCCGTTATCTCCTCAAAACAGTCACTGTACAGTAAAAAAAACCAATGACAAATTTACTTTTTCAGAAAAATTCCCACCTTTTATATGACAATTTCCCCTTAAAACGTCCCCCAAAAAAAATTCCCCCCTTTCACAGGAGCAAATTTTACCGGGAAAAATGAAATTTTTCTAAAAACCCCCCTACCCCAAAAACCCAAAACCCCAAAAATTTTTTATTCTTAAGGGTCAAAATTCCCAGGGCCCCCAAAGAACCAACCCCCCCCATGTGACTATCCCCCTGCACAAAAGGCCCTAGAGACATTACCTCACCCGGCCCCTTTATTAGGTAAAATTTTCAACTGCTCGGTTTAAAACTTAATTTCTAATCAGCCCAAACAAAATGGCGGGGAAACCAGGGGCATTTAAAGGGATGTAGACATGGTCAAGGGCAAAACTCCTGCAGTTAAAAAAAGGGATCAGTATGGGGGGGCGGGGAAAGGTGATTTGAGTGCCTTTTTAACCCTGGCATGGTTGTTTTTTTCCAGAAGGGTGGTTTTGAGTATTTCAGAAAAATGGGTGATCTCCCGGGATTTTCACGCACAAACCATCTTAGGGTTTACAGAGAATGGTCCGAAAAAAAGAAAAAACATCCAGTGAGGGGGCAGTCCTGTGGGGGGAAATCCCTTGTTGATGCCAGGGGTTTCAAAGGAAGAATGGGCAAAAGGGTTCGAGCTGATAGAAAGGAAACGTGACTAAAATTTAGCCCCCCGTTAAACCAAGGTAGGCAGAAGAGGTCTTAAACGCAAGTAGGGCCCAAAATTTTTGAGGCAGAGGGGCCCAAAAAGGCAGCAGAAAAAACCACACCGGGTCCCCAAACTCCTTTCAGCTAAGAACGGGAAAACGGGAGGCCCCAAATTTCCCCCAAGCTCATCGAAATTGGACAGTAAAAGTTTGGAAAAAAACGTTGCCCGGGTCTGATGAGTCTCGATTTTGTTTGGGACATTGGGGATGTGGGTTTTCAAAATTTTTGGCTTTCAAAAACTTTGAAAGCAGGGAAATCCTTTCCTGCCTTTATCAAGGGGTTAAGGCTGGTGGGGGTTGGTGTCATGGTGGGGGGAAATATTTTTTTTTCACTTTTTGGGCCCCCCCCCCCCCCCTTGGGGGGGGTTTCCCAAATTTTGGAGCACTTTTTGGAAAAACACCTTGGGGAAATCTATGCCACGAAAAATTGGGGCATTTTTGGGAAGGAAAAAGGGGGGCCCCAAAACCCGTTACTAGCATGGGGTTTTTAACCAAAATAAAGGGGGGCCGGTGAGTGTATTTTAAACCGCCATTTCGGGGAAACCAGATAGTGGTAGTTTACTATTTTGGTCTGCGGGGACATATAAGTGATTACACTGCGGGTTACATTTAGTAACTCCCCCCCGGGGGGAATTTCTTTTTGATAGCGTTGTTCATTTTCCCCTTTTTTTCTTCCCCCCAATTGGGTTTTCACACCTTCATGTGATTGTTTTTCCCGGCCCAAGGGACTCTCCTGAGGTTTTGGGGACAAAAAATATCTTGGGTTTCCTAACTTTTCCCACCCAACCCCTTTTAATTTTTAGGTTTTTTGCAGCCCCTCAGTTAGGTATATGGGGGGGCACTAAAGTTTATTTTTATGGGGCCCACAGGAAGATATTTTGGGGCCACAGGCAGAAAAATATAGGGCCACGGGCGGGTATTTGGGGGCCACAGGCGGGGTATTTTGGGGCCCAAAAAGGCAGTATTTAGGGGGGAAAAGGGGAAAGTATTTGGGGGAACAGGAAATTTTTATAGGGGAAACGGGAGGAAAGTATAAGGGGCCCACAGGCAGTATTTTTGGGGGCCTGAGGCAGTATATGGGGGGCCACAAAAAATTTAAAAGGGGGCCCCAGGCGTAAAAATGGGGGCCACGGGGTGGGGTATATAGGGATACGGGCCCGGGATAGGGGGGCCAGGGGGAGGTATATGGGGGACACAGGCAGTATATGGGGGCCACGGGGCAGATATGGGGCCACGGCAGGCGTTGGGGGCCCACAGGCGGGTAGGGGGCCACAGGCGGGGGGATATTGGGGCCACAGGCGCTTATGGGACCCAAAGGCAGGGATGGGGGGGCCCACGGCGGGGGATATGGGGCCAACAGGCGGGGCTTTATGGGGGCCAAGGCAGTTATGGGGGCCCACCAGGGGGGGATATGGGGGCCACAGGCAGCATATTTGGGGGGCCACAGGCAGGCATTTAGGGGCACGGGGCAGGGATTTTGGGGGGCCACGGGAAAGTATATGGGGCCACGGAAAGGGCATTATAGGGGCCCCGGCTGGAGTATAGGGGCCCACAGGCGGGATATGGGGGCCCAGGCGGGGATAGGGGGGGCCAAACAGGCAGTTTTTGGGGGGCCAAAGGGCAGGGTTTAGGGGCCCCAGGCAGTTATTGGGGGCCCAGGCGGGGTATTTTGGGGGCCACAGGCAGCGGTTTGGGGGGGCCCACAGGCAGGCTTTTTAGGTGCACAGGAAAAGGGATATGGAGGCCCAAAGGGCGTATAGGGGGGCCCACAGGCAGGCATATAGGGGCACAGGCAGTCTTTAGGGGGGCCAAAGGCAGGGTTAGGGGGGGCCAAGGCAGGGTTTGGGGGGGCCACAGGCAGGCATTATAGGGGGAAACAGGAAAGGGTATGGGGGGAAAGGGGCGGGGTTTGGGGGGCCACAGGGGGGATAGGGGGGGCCCAAAAAGGGATTTAATAGGGGGGGCCACAGGCGGGTTTTATAGGGGGCCCCAGGCAGCTTTTGGGGGCCCAAAGGGCCCAGGGATAGGGGGGCCCAACGGGGCGGGGAATTTTTGGGGGCCCACAGGCAGGCATATAGGGGCACGGCGGGGAAAATTTTGGAGGCCCCCGGAAAGGTATATGGGGGCCACAGGCGGGCCCATTTAGGGGCACAGGCCAGTTTTTATGGGGGCCCGGGCAGGGTTTATGGGGGCCACGGGAAAGGGATTTTGGGGGCCCAACAGGCAGGCATTATAGGGGCAGGCAGGGATATGGAGGCCCAGGCAGATAGGGGGGGCCCCCGGCGGGGGAATGGGGGCCACGGGGCAGGGAAAATAGGTGCACGGGCCCGGGATAGGGGGCCCACGGGCGTATATGGGGGCCCAAGGGACAGGGTTTTGGGGGCCACGGCGGGTTTTGGGGGGAAACACGGGCCGGGAAATATAGGGGCACAGGCAGGGTTTATGGGGGCCACAGGAGGGATAGGGGGGCCCCACGGGCAGGGTTTATGGGGGCCCACAGGCAGGCTTATGGGGGGCAAAAAGGCAGTATATGGGGGGCCACAGGCAGCCCATATAGGGGCACAGGCAGTATAGGGGGGCCACAGGAGGATATGGGGCACAGGCAGGGATATGGGGGCCACAGGCGGGGTTTAATGGGGGCCACAGGCAGGCATTATGGTGCCCCGGGGAGTATTTTAAGGGGCACTGAGGCGGGTTTAAACCCCGGTTAAAAAAAAACAACTTAATATTTCCCCCTTAACCCCCCCGGCGAGGCGCCCCTGTTTCTTAGCCCGCGCTCCCCCGGAAGCTCCTGGGGACGGCCTATGACGGGGCTGTCCCGCCCGGGGGAAAAGGCAGCGTCGTGTTGCATAAATCATCGGGGACCCCCTGCCGGCTGAGGGCCCACGGGGCCCGCGGGGGGGCCCTCGAAACGTGAGGACCCGGCGGCCCCGCTGTTTTGGGAAACGGCGGGCCCGACACTGTCTCGGGGCGGGGAAAGCGCTCGTCTCTGCCCCGAGAAACCCTCAGCGGGAGTGGGTCCGGGGAAAACGCAAGGGCAGCTAAAGGGCCGGGTTGGGTTGCCCCAGGCCCCAAGGGCAGACCCTGGAGCCCGGGAGACTGGGGGCCAAAGGGTGTTTTTTTATTGGGGGCTCGAGCCCCGAAAAAAAAAAACCCCTTTAGCGAGGGCCCCTGGGGTTAAAGGGGGGAGTCAAAGATGTATTTGTTGTAAATTCTACAGGGGAGAGTAGGACCACTAGAAGAAGAAAACTGCAAGGGTGTACCGGACGGGAAAAAAAAGAAATGGAAAGGGAAAGACTAACGGGAAGACAATCTGGGAAAGGGTTTTTGGGCCAGTGGAGAAGAAAAAGGAGAAGGAAGGGGCAACTCCCATCAGCGCTGATGTCTCCCGTGGGCCCCCCGGGCGGGGGGGTTCCCCTTTTTTCTTCTGTGTTGAATCAGTGCTGTATTCATTTTGAGGTGACCTTTACTAAATGGGGATGTATTTGGGGGGGTTTTTAGGTTTTGGGTGGTGCTTTTGTAGTGTCGGTTTTGGGCTTGTCCCTGATTGTAAAAACAAAATGCACACCTGACTCTGTGATGAGGGGTTTTTCCCCGCACCACTGTTTTTTCTTTCTTGTGTTTAGGGAGCTTTCCCACGGAGCCCGGTTTTTGGGGCATTTTTTATGCGTTTTTTTTTTGCAGAAATGTTCGGGATGAAGCTTTTGCCTTTCCTGCACAAAAAAATCACCAAAAAAGCACCAAAAACACATAAAAAGCATCAAAAAAAGGGTCCGTGTGAAAGAAATTTTTTAGTGGAGTTTAAATTTAAAAAAAGTGGCGAAAGGGGCGAGGGAAAAAAGGAACATTTTGTAAGCGGTATTTTATGTGGGCTGCTGGGGGGTGTGTGCCCGGGCTTTATTTTTTTTTCCCCGTCCGGCCCTGAGGGTATAGGTACCCGTGTGGCAGGCCTTTTCAGGAGAGGGGGGGGGGGGTGAAAAAGGTTGAAACCCATAGCGACCAGTGGGTTTGGGGGCTATCAGGAAAAAATTTTGAAAAAGGTTCCAGCTTTCTTCAATGTTGGAACCTGTGCAAAAACTTACACCCCCTCTGGTCACAGTCGGACTAAAATGGAAACTGTCAAGCAATCCTCACTGCCGCGATCAGAGGGGAAGTCAAAGACAAACCAGTAAGTCATGTACATAGGGAAACATTAAATAAAAATTTTTAAAAGGGAAAACCCCCTAAATTTAGGGGTCTGCAACGTTGGCTCTCCAGCTGTTGGGGAAAAAATACAAAATCCCATCATGCTTTATTAATTTTTTATCGTGGGATTTATGGGAGATGTTTCTCCCAGAAGTGGAGGGCCCACGTTGCAGGGCCCCCGACCTAATTTAAAAAGGGGGTTTTCCACTACATCGATTTATCTTACCCCCAGTTTTCCCGTTTTCTTGGTTTTCACTTTGGGAAATTTAGGGGGGGTTTTTTACTGGTTTCTAAAGACTGGCCCGTAGAAGCTAGGTTTGTTTGCTTTTGCGACCCGTGATGGGAGCCCATAGGGGGGCATCAAACAGGTCTGTAGCTTTTAGCGACCAGTGCAGCAGGGCCCATCAGGAGGATGGAACGGTCTGTTGCTATAGCGAACCCGTTTCGACAAACCTAAACGGAGGGATTGAACAGGTTTTATAGCTATAGTGAACCCCGTGCCCGGGAGCCTATCGGAGAGTTTAAACAGGTCTGTAGCTATTGGAACCAGTGTGGCAGGGCCTAAAAGGGAGATCAAACAGGTCTGTAGCTATAGTGACCCGAGGAGTGATGCAGCCCATACAAGAGGGGGTATCGGAATAGGGGAGGACCTGTTAAGGAATATATTTCAAAGTGACTTGTTTTTTTTCAAGGGGCTTTAACATAAAAAAACAGCGATCCTTGTAAATGAGACGAACCCCCTTTTAAAAAAAACAATATCTGCATAATGTTTCATGTTGCTTGGCCCAAAATTTGGGTGGTTTGTGTTCCTTTTAAGGGGCATGGGCACATGGGGGCTTTTTCATTCAGCAAACAGGCTTTAACATGATCCCATTAGCCATGAGCCACCTCCAGGTTTTTTTTTCTTTTTTACCCCCCCAAATTTCTAAGGGTTCTTGCCCAAAACCTCTAAGACTGCCCTAAACATTCTCAAATTTCTGCCCCTAAGCCCCTTATTTTATGGAAAAACTCCCTGGTTGGCCAGAGAGGGTCGTTTTAAAAGTGTGACACACCAACATAAATAGAAACTTATATTTGTAAGTGAGAGCCCAACATTGTGTTCATTATTCTTCAGGACCCCGGGGGTACGCTTTGTTGGCAGAAGACCCCGCCGCCCCCTCGCCGGGCCCCTGGTGTTAATGTTCTCTATGGCACTCCCATTCACTTTCCGACTCTTAAAAATGCCTTTAATGTATTTCGATGTGGGAGATATTGCTCGCTGTGGTTATCTGGATCAAGTTTTACAGCCGCATTGGAGTCTACAGTCTTGGGGCGTAGAAATTTTGGTATAAATTTAGCCCTTGGCCATGGTGGGTATTAGCAATGCTGCTTTGTCTCCCTGGGACTTGCTGTGACGTCTACGGGATTAGGTGTGACGTTGAGAGACGGCGGTGGATCTGCGTCTAGACTCGGGCTCAGCTATTTACATCTTCCCAGCTTTTACAAGACTCACTTTAGGGAATGGGACACTGCAAGCAAACAAATTTGGAAAAGAAGAAAAAAAAAGGTGTTCTATTACAGGCGAGAGCCCTTAAAAAAAAATAAAAGGCACGGAAGGCGACAGATGTGTGGTTGCCTATAAAAAGGACTGTTCTGTAGAAGAACAAAGACCGTCTCCTACTGTCTCCCCGGGAGAAAACAACGTGCACAATTTTTCTAATGAAACTCTACATCTCGCGGAGATCGGCCACAGAGATGTCAAATGTTAAATCTGATATTTGCAAAAAAAAAATAAAAATATATATATTCTTGCTACTTTTCATTTACGTCATCCTGGCACTTGGAAACTATCAGTAAGCAGGACTGTGCTAAGTCCATAGTCGTGCCTAAATAGCGTCTTTATAACTCCATTTTGCAGGGAAAAAAAACGGCCTTATGGAAACCATCAGCAAGCAGGTTGGCTGACTACGATAGGTCTGTTATCCTTATTTTAGGTTGAACTCAAAAGACTTAGAGGGGTTTTCTCGCTACAAAGATCATATCTGTAATGATGGACACAGTAAAAATTAACACTTTTGCAATTGGTTTGTATTACCTAAATCATTTAGTATAGCAGCTATTAGCTAATCTGTGTGTTCTACACCACAAAACTGCAGCCTAGGGTCAGGCCATGCCGTCTTTGCTGTGATTACAGTGGTGGCCAAAAGTATTGGCACCCCTGCAATTCTGTCAGATAATACTCAGTTTCTTCCTGAAAAATGATTGCAATCACAAATTCTTTGGTATTAATATATTCATTTATTTTGCTTGCAATGAAAAAACACAAAACAGAATGAGCCAAAAATCAAAACATTGATCATTTCACACAAAACTTCAAAAATGGGCCGGACAAAAGTATTGGCACCCTCAGCCTAATACTTGGTAGCACACCTTTAGCCAAAAAAACCTGCGAACAACCGCTTCCGGTAACCATCAATGAGTTTCTTACAATGCTCTGCCGGAATTTTAGACCATTCTTCTTTGGCAAACTGCTCCAGGTCCCTGAGACTTGAAGGGGGCCTTCTCCAAACGGCCATTTTGAGATCTCTCCACAGGTGTTCTATGGGATTCAGGTCTGGACTCATTGCTGCACTTTAGAAGTCTCCAGTGCTTTCTCTCAAACCATTTTCTGTGCTTTTTGAAGTGTGTTTTGGGTCATTGTCCTGCGGGAAGACCCATGCCCTCTGAGGAGACCCAGTTTTTCCCTCCCTACATTATGCTGCAAAATTGTTGGTAGTCTTCAGACTTCATAATGCCATGCACACGGTCAAGCAGTCCAGTGCCAGAGGCAGCAAAGCAACCCAAAAAATCAGGGAACCCCGCCATGTTTGCTTAGGGACCGTGTTCTTTTTTTTGAATGCCTCTTTTTTTTCCTGTAAACTCTATGTTGATCCCTTTTTCCCCACAAAGCTCTACTTGAGTCTCATCTGACCAGAGAACATTCTCCCAAAACGTTTTAGGCTTCTCAGGTAAGTTTGGGCAAACCCCAGCTGGCTTTTTTATGTCTCGGGGTAAGAAGGGGGGTTTCCTGGGTACCCACCATACAGTCCTTTTCATTCAGACGCCACGGATAGTACGGGTAACACGTTGTACCCTCGGATTTCAGGGCAGCTTGAACTTGTTTGGATGTTAGTGGGAGGTTCTTTATCCACCACCCGCACAATCTTGCTTTGAAATCTCTGTCCAATTTTTCCCTTTCGTCCACATCTAGGGAGGTTAGCCACAGTGCCATGGGGAGGTTAGCCACAGGGGCCATGGGGGATTTTCAGCCACAGTGCCATAGGGAGGTTGGCCACAGTGCCCTTGGGAGGTTAGCCACTGGGCCATGGGGAGGTTAGCCACAGTGCCATGGGGAGGTTAGCCACAGTGCCATGGGAAGGTTAGCCACAGTGCCATGGGGAGGTTAGCCACAGTGCCATAGGGGGGTTTAGCCACAGTGCCTATGAGGTTAGCCACATTTGCCATAGGGGTTACCAAGTGCCATGGGAGGATAGCCACAGTGCTATAGGGAGGTTAGCCACAGTGCCATGGGGAGGTTAGCCACAGTGCCATGGGGAGGTTAGCCACAGTGCAATAGGGAGGTTTAAGCCACAGTGGCCATGGGGAGGTTAGCCACAGTCCCATGGGGGTTACCCACAGTGCCATGGGGAGGTTAGCCACAGTCCCATGGGAGGTTAGCCACAGTGCTAGGGGAGGTTAGCCACAGTGCCATGGGGAGGTTAGCCACAGTGCTATGGGGAGGTTAGCCACATTTCCCATAGGGGGTTTAGCCACAGTGCCATGGGGAGGTTAGCCACATGCCATGGGGAGGTTAGCCACAGTGCCATAGTAGGGTTAGCCACAGTGCCATGGGAGGTTAGCCACAGTGCCATAGGTAGGTTAGCCACAGTGCCATGGGGAGGTTAGCCACAGTGCCTTTGGGAGGTTGGGCCACAGTGCTATAGGGGAGGTTAGCCACAGTGCCAAGGGGAGGTTAGCCACAGTGCCATGGGAGTTTAGCCACGTGCCATGGGAATTTTAGCCACATGCCATGAAAGGAACCACGGGTCCTTGGGAAGGATTAGCCAAGGGTTTTGGAGGTTCCCACAATTTGGATTCTCAAGTCCTCAGACAGTTCTTTGGGCTTCTTTCTTTTCTCCATGCTCAATGTGTTCCACACAAGGACACAGGGCAGAGGTTGAGTCAACTTTAATCCATGTCAACTGGCTGCAAGTGGGATTTAGTTATTGCCAACACCTGTTAGGCCTCGTTCACACGGCTTATTCTGGGACGGATTGCAGCCGTACTGCGCGCCATATTTGCGCTACAGTACGGCTGCAATCCGTCCCAGTCAGTACGGTAATCCTCAGTTCTCATAGAGAACAATGGATTCTATCTCTTCTCCCCGCTCGGCGAATCCGCCGCGGAGGGAGAAAGTGACATGCACATTATTTACGGCGTGTACGCGCCTTGAATAATGAATGTCTATGGGGCCGGGGAGCTGCCGACCCCCTGCCCCGCCCCCGCTGCACGGCTGTTGGCGTAATTGCGGGGCGAAATCCGTCCCCGCAATTACGTCGGCAATAAGCCGTGTGAACCTTGCCTTAGGTGCCACAGGTAAATTACAGGTGCTGTTAATTTCACAAATTAGAGAAGCATCACATGATTTTTCAAACAGTGCCAATACTTTTGTCCACCCCCTTTTTTATGTTTGGTGGAATTATATCCAATTCTTTTTGTGGTTTTCCATTGAAGACAAATTAAATCAAGATAATAATACCAAAGAATTTGTGATTGCAATCATTTTCAGGAAGAAACTGAGTATTATCTGACAGAATTGCAGGGGTGCCAATACTTTTGGCCACCACTGTAAATCCAGAAGGATGTTGCACACCTTTGGTATAAAGAGGATACTGGGGCGCATTTGAAAGGATAGCGAGTCCTATATTCAATTTCTTCAAAATATACCCTCAGCACTCCTCAGATTTCGTGCCAAAATAAATCACATTTTGGCACGAAATCTGAGGAGTGCTGTGGATATATTTTGAAGCCTTTGCTGTGATTGGCTGCCTGATATTTAGTTCAACCCCCTGGTGGGCACACGCCCCCTATGTTGTGATTGGCAGTATTAGGGTATGTTCACACGGCGTAATTGTGGCGCACATTTTGCAACGTCTTTGCGCTTTAATACTGACGAAATGCGACGCAAGTATGGTAAATCATAGCTCTCATAGAGAACAATGAATAACATCTTGTCTCCCCCTGTGTATTATACGCCAGGGTAGAGAAGTGACATGTCACATCTTCGTGCCGCGTTCACGCTGCTTATAATGCAAGTTAATGGGGCCGGCCATGAGCCCCCACCCTGTGCTTTAGAAGTAAGTGCTGGACAGCGGGTACTCTTAAACACATGGCGCATTGCAGCGCGTACAGTGTGCACCCCAATACTCCCAAAAATTTTTACAATTTTTCCATATAGATATGAGGGCTTTCATTTTGTGGAACAAGATCTACTTTCTAATGGAGTCATTCACTGTACCATAGAATAAACTGGGAAACCACAAAAACTTTTTTTTTAAATTTAGAGCACAAATACGTGGCGAAATGTGCGCCGAATTTACGCCATGTAAACATAACCTTACAATGTAGAGGTATGAGTACACATAAAAAACAAACATTACATAGTAAAAAACAAAAAACTACTGATCAAACATGAACGCTGAGTGTCTTCATTATAAACTCCCCTGTGCCCCCTATGCATCATTCCTTCCCCCAGTCACCCCGTCCCTTACCCATGGCACCCGGAAGCCCAATGAAAACTTCCGTAGCTGCCATGTTTCTGCTCCTATTACAGGCTGTTATATTTGTACATTTCTGCATTATCTATTTAATTCAGAATGGTGTACAAGCGATCATGCCTCTTATTGGTTGCGTGCACTAGGGGGACTACAAGGTCAAGTAAAAAAAAAAAAGGTTAAATTTTTTAAAAAAATATTAAGGACAACATGTACAGTCATATGAAAAAGTTTGGGCACCCCTATTAATCTTAATCATTTTTAGTTCTAAATATTTGATGTTTGCAACAGCCATTTCAATTTGATATATCTAATAACTGATGGACACAGTAATATTTCCGGATTGAAATGAGGTTTATTGTACTAACACAAAATGTGCAATATTAGTTATTAGATATATCAAATGGAAATGGCTGTTGCAAACGCCCAAATATTTAGAACTAAAAATTATTTAGATTAATAGGGGTGCCCAAACTTTTTCATCTGGCATCCTTTCAGCCCAAAAACTGTCATAGCCCTGTATGAGCAGGCACTCCAAAATTAGGCACATTATAAAGCGCCTGAGGTCGGGAGGTGTGCTGGTCCTACACAATTATAGCTTCAGTACAGCAAATCCAGGCGCATTACTGCTGGAACAGGTAGAACACTTTCAAAGTGGTTTACCTGAACCAGAAGTGTCGCTTTGTAGCTAGAAAGCACTAAATCTATGCCCCGCAGTAGAACAGGTTCATAGACTCAGGCACATTCTACACTACTAATGTGTGCAAAAAAAATGGCGCCTGGGCGCCAAAAATCATGCATGTCGATTGCCGCCTTAAATGTTCAAATCACCCCCCTTTTGTCATTTTACAAATAAAAGAAAAAAAATTACACCTAATTGGTATTGTTGTGTCCGAAAAAGTCTGATCTAATAAAATGTATTGTCCTTTACCCCATACGGTGAGAAACATAGAACAAAAAAAGATTCCAATGCCAAAATTGCTGAGTTTTTTTTTCATCTAGTCTAAAATGGTAACAATAAAAACTGCAGCTGTCACTCTGGTCCAAAGGTGGAAAAGCAAAAAAGTTATTGGCTGCAGAAAATGGCGCTGCGGTGGAAAGTTAAATAAAATAGAGAATGTTTATATGTTTTAAAAGTACTAAAACATAATGAAAACCCCACATATTTGGTATCACCAGAATCATACCGACCTGCAGAATACATGCTCCTGAATAAGGAGTTGTGACATGGAATGAACACAAATGGAATGAGACTGTCGTACTCACCAAGAAACTTAAAGGGGTTGTCTCGCTACAGGAATCACTGCTTTTTATGTTAAAGATCTTTCAAAAACAAGTCACTTTGTAATATGTGTCCATTAACAGTGTCCTTCCTATTCCTAGATATCCCCTCTTGTATGGGCTGCATCAGATCCTCAGGTCATTATAGCTACAGACCTGTTCAATCTCTCCTGATAGGCTGCCAGCACTGGTTGCTATAGCTACAGACCTGTTTGATCTCTCCTAATAGGCTGCCAGCGCTGGTTGCTATAGCTACAGACCTGTTTGAGCTCTCCTGATAGGCTGCCAGCGCTGGTTGCTATAGCTACAGACCTGTTTGATCTCTCCTGATACTCCAGCACTGGTGCTATAGCTACAGACCTGTTTGATCTTCCTGATAGTTGCAGCACTGGTGCTATAGCTCAGACCTGTTTGATCTCTCCTGATAGGCTGCCAGCACTGGTTGCTATACTACAGACCTGTTCCAATCTCTTTCTGATAGGCTGCCAGCATGGTTGCTATAAACTACAGACCTGACTTCTACTACAGCCTAGTAGAAGCCAGTAAACACGCCCCTGAAATCAAAATGAAACCAAAAAAGGACGAAAGTATACCACTTACCCTACATTTTTAAGTGTCAAGTGCTAAAACAAATGTTTATGGTGCACAGAATAAAAATGTTTTGAAGATAATAAAAAACGTTTTGCTATATTTAATCCATAAATTGATTATATAGAATACATACAACGCATTATTTATACCAAACAAAGTGAGTGGCGTACAAACAAAACCCTTGCAACAATGGCGCTAATACGTTTTTGTTCACATTCCACCCCAGACATTTTCGGGGGTGGTTTCCCAATACTTTCTATGGCACGGTAAAGAACACCATTAAAAAGTACATCTTATCCCATAGAAAAACAAGTCCTCATATGTCTATGTATTCAGGCATCCTCAAACAGCTGTTGGGAAACGACAACTACCATCATGCATTTATATAATCTATAACAGTGAGAATGATGGGAGTTGTAGTTTCCCAACAGCTGGAGGGCCGCAGTTTGAGGATGCCTGATGTAGATGGAAAAATAAAAAAAAGTTATGGGGGGGGGGGGGGTGGGCAGAGAGGGAACGAATGTGATGAAAAAAAAATAGTTTTTGTCAGGTAGGGGTTATATTGGTTCCAGAAGTGCTGTTAGTTCTGCCCAGATGGCAGCACTGGCCGGGTCCCCTTTACTCTAAGGCAGGGGTCTGCAACTTCGGCTCTCCAGCTGTTGAGAAACTACATCTCCCATCATGCCCACTGATACAGATTATATAAATGCATGATGGGAGTTGTAGTTTTACAACAGCTGAAGCTCCAGACCCCTGTTCTAAGAATCAGTGGGGTCCGACCTTGCTATGTATTATACACCCCTTTCAACCTATTTTAAATCATGTACATTTCTGAACACTAGATGGTGACACAATCCTCATTATAAGCAGGACAGGCTGACGAGGGCTCGGGTTCACATCAGGCTAATGGTCCCAGATTGCAGTAAAAAGTTACGCACAGTAATCACCGCGGCAGTTTTTGGAGTATGTTCTTTTTACGATACACATGTTACACCCCATTCCTAATAACTCTTTATTCTGACCCAGTCCATCACAGGTCATTGTACCTTTTTTTCCTAATCAGCTTCCAGAATCCCCAATTCATGGGAAATATCACTGGCTTTGGGTCCCTACTGAATAGTTTTGGGTACTGCGACCTTTTTTGATTTGTTTTTGCGGGAAAGTTCTGCAATTTTGTTTTTTTTAGGGTTAAAAAATCTTGCAAAAACAATCCTTTGCAAAAATTGTCCATTAACAGTGCCCCTCCCCTTTTCCCAAAAATATCCCCTCTTTATGGGCTGCATCAGCTCCCTCGGGTCGCTTTTATTATTATTAATTATTTATTTTAAAGCCCAAATTGATTCCAGGGCGCTGTAAAATTTCGAGGGGGTTAAATACATTACATAATTTAAACGAGAAAGTGATAAGGGATAATGACAATTGGCACCCCCAGGGGGAGAGAGGCCCCCTACCCGCAAAGGGTTTTAAAATCTCAAGGGGGGGGAAAGGGGCCCGGGAAGGGGGGGGGCAGACAGTTTTTGGAGGAAGTAAGTAAACAATTTTAGTAAAGGGTTATAGGAAACCCTGAAGAAAAAGGGGTTTTCCGGGTTGCTTTTAAAGGCTGGTGAAGGGGGGGAGAGCCCGGGAGGTGTTGGGGCGTGAGTTCCAGAGTGTGGGTAAAAGCACGGGAAAAATTTTGGAAAAGGTTTTTTGAGGAGCTGATAAGGGGAAGCAGGGGAAAAGGGTTTCCTTTTGAGGAGCGGAGAGTGCGTGGGGGAGATTTTTGGAAATTAGGGCGGGAAAATTATGGGGGGAAAGAGGTAAATGGAGCCTTGTGGGGCATGGTTATTTAGCTTGAAAATAATTTGGGCGGGGCAATGGAAGCCAGTGAAGGGTTTGGGCAGAGGGGAGGGAAAGGGGAGAAACGAGGAGAGGGGGGGGATAAGAGGGGCAGCAGATTTAAAGGGAAAGGTTTGGGAGGGGAGCGGGGGTGCTAGCGGGGGCCACGGAGAAGGATTTTTGGCAGTAGTCAAGGGGGAGTGCCCGGGGGCATGGCCCAAGCATTTTTGTAGTGCCCTAGTTGAGGAAGGAGGGGATGGGGAGAGATTTTTTTTCAGGGTGGAGGCGGCGGGCAGAGGTGGGGGTTTTTGGATGTGGGTTTGAAAGATAGAGGGAGTCTTGGTTTTCCCCCAAGCAGCGGATTTGGGGGGAAACCGGTGAAAGGTGACCCGTTGACAGTGATAGAGAGATGGGGGGCGGGGTTTAGATTTGGGAGGGGGAAAAGATGATGAGTTCTGTTTTTTTCCCATTTTAGTTTTAGGGACGTGATGAGAAGAAAGGGGGGAAATGGAGGACAGACAGTCAGGGTCCGGGAATTTGAGAAGTGACATCTGGGCCGGGGAATTTAAAATTGGGGGGTTTATCAGCATAAGGGGGTAATTTAAAGCCAAAGTGTCTATGAGCTTTACCGAGGCCAAGGGTGTAGATAAGAAAGAGTGGGCCCAGGACTGGGCCCCCGGGGGACACCAAAAGAGAGGCCCGGGGGGGAGGGAGGAGCGGGGTGAAAAGGGCGCTGAAAATCCCAAACCGTGAGGTACGAAGATCCCGGGAAAAAGGGGCCCAATCGTGATGCCGAGGGGGGGAGGAAATTTTTTTGCAGGAGGGAATGGGCGACAGTGCAAAGGCAGAGGGGCAGGTCCAAGAGGAGGGGCACAGAGGAGGGGGCGTGAGGCTTTGCATTACAGGTTTAATTTGGACTTTTGGGGTTTTGGGCGGGTTTCGGGGTAGAGTGGTGGGGTCGAAAACCAGATTTTGGGGGCCCTTTAAAAAAAAGAGTTTGGGGGAGAGGTGGGAGGACAGCTGAAGATAGCGTGCTCCCCGAGGAGTTTGGAAGCAAAAGGGAGGATTTAATGGGGCATAGTTGGCAGAGAAGAGGGGTCAAAGGGGTTTTTTTTTTTTAGGGGTTGGAGATATATTGTATATTATATTGAAACAAAATTGTGCTATATACAGACCCGTTCTATCCTCCCGATAGGCTGCAAGTGCTGGTCACTATATTTCTGACCTGTTTTTATCTCTCCTGAAAGGGTGCCCAGGCAACTGGTTTGCCCCAAAGTTACAGGCCTTGTTAAAGGGGGTTTTTACCCCCTGATAGGGGGCTGCCAATTGGCCCCCTGGGGTTTTGGGGCCCCAATTAGCAACCACCTTTTTTTCCCCGGGGTTTTTTCCCCCCGGGGGTTAACCCGTAGGCTTGGGGGGCCCCCATAGTTACGGGACCAGTTTGTTTTTTTCCCCGGGGTATTTGGGGCCCCCTAGTGCTTAAATGGGGGATTTAGGCCCTTTACGGGGCCCCCGTTTGGGGTTGAAATTTTTCCCCCGAGGGAGCCACCATGGAGTTTAAATTTTTTGGGGGCCCAAACCCGTGGAGATGATTCTTGGGCCACCAGGGAGTTGATTCTTTGGGGCTTCCCACCATTGGGATGATTCTTGGGGCCCACCAGTGGAGATGATTCTTGGGACCCCCCCAAAAATTTGGGGGGGAGATGATTTTTTGGGGTTTCCACCTTTGGGGATGATTTTCCCTTGGGGGCCCCCCGTGGAGGGTTTATTTTGGGGGGCCCCCAGTGGAGTTGATT
Organism: Phyllomedusa bahiana; assembly: GCA_025379985.1. NCBI lineage: Eukaryota > Metazoa > Chordata > Amphibia > Anura > Hylidae > Phyllomedusa > Phyllomedusa bahiana. Next base: position 4,932 of record JAODAL010058842.1, on the reverse strand, counting down.
CCTTTGGGGGGCCCAAACCAGTGGGTTGATTCCTTTGGGGCCACCAGTGGGGTTGATTTTTGGGTCCCCCCATGGAGTTAAATTCTTGGGTCCCACCAGTGGAGTTGATTCCTGGGCCCCACCCTACATCTACTGCACATGACTTTTGCACACTGTATCCTTTTCTCTGCCTTTCTTCCTGAAAAATATCCCCAGACATGACATGCTCATGCGTCAGTACGGCCCCCAAACCCGTCCCAGTAAACGGGTTTAAAAACCCCAGTTCTCAAGAAAATATGGATTCCTACCCCTTCCCCCCCCTTTGGGGAACCCGCTGGGGGGGGAAAAAATGACATGCACATTATTTACGGCGTGAAAACCCGCCCCCCCCCCCCCGCCCCGTCCAGGGCTGCCGGCGAAATTTGGGGGGCCCGGTTTTCGCCCCCTTACGCCGGCAGCCGTGTGAACATTGCCTAATAGTGACTGTAAATTCATTTCCTGTAAATAAATTTTGCTACAGCAAAAGCGCCCGAGTCATTTGAAAAAGTAAGAATTTATTATTTTCTGTAATATTATCACAAGACAAAAATTTTACAAAATACAGAAACAGACAAGCGTGATCCATAATCACTTTTTAAAAAAAAAGATTTCTGCAACGACAAAACACATTTTATGAATAAAAAAAGCTAGTGGGGTGCAGTACCTGTCACAGCCTGTCATGGCGCATTTAACAGTGACCCAAGGGCCCGGGCTACAGGAACATTATGTTCAAAGTCAAATATGTCAAATATGGCTCTTCCCAGGCTGGTGAGGACAGAGCTGTGCATGGACGTACCCAAAGGGAACAAGGTAATGTCACTTTACTTTCAGTGACATAAGAGGAGGGTAAAGTGGAGAATCCCTTGAAGAAAAAGTAAGTGTAAAGGGAAATGACCGCATAATAAAATTACATGAACATTTATAAGCTTATTCAGATTCAGGTAAATGGGATTAGAAAAAAACGTAAGAGTTTTCTCAGAAATGGCGCCACTCCTGTACACAGGACAGTGCTGGTATTGCAGATTAATCCGATAATCCAGAACGTCTAATAGCCTGGCACCTATTTCGGACAGAGAACAAAATCTGGAATTAAATTCTAGATGACGTTTTGTGACTTTCGAATGCATTTTGTGTTACAAACTTTTCAAAATTAGGCTGCTTCAGGGGAAAGGGACATTTTGATTAATATGATGCAAACCAAGAATGTTACATTTGTTTCAATCTATCAGTCTACACAATTTACTGTAAGGACTTGTTCACATTGTGGATTTTTCCACCAGAAAATTCTGTTGCGCGATCCGCAAATCCGAATAAGATTTGTGCTGCAGATTAAAGGATTGAATAAGGATTTGGACACGGATTAACCCCCTTGGGCTTTTAAGCATTGAGGCTATCCCATGCATTTGTAGTATGGAATCTGCACAATATTTGAATTAAGAAGTGATGAGGTGCTGATTTTTTGCAGATTTTTTTTCTTCTGTGTATAAAAAAAAAATCTGCGGCGTATACACAGGGCTGGAACATGGCGTTTTGGTGTTTTAGGCAAATAGGGCAAGTGGTCGCCCTCCCATGGAAAATTTAGGATCTTGCCATTTTTTTATGGCATTTACTGTGTAGGATCTATATTAATAGATCCAACTTTTATGGCTGTGGCGATACCAATTATTTAAATTTTTTTTTTTTGTAAGGCCATGTTAATTGCGGGGCGTAATTACGCCGTGTGGACAGGGGCGGGAGCGGGCGGCCAGAACCTCGCCGGCCCATAGACTATCATTACTAGCGGTGCGTATACGCCGCTAGTAAATGACATGTCCCTTCTCTCCCCACTCGCCGTATTGTGCGAGCGGGGAGGGGAGACGTAATCCATTGTTCTCTATGAGTACTCTGGATTACTGTAATGACTGGGACGTATTTCAGCCCGTAATTCGCGCAGTACGCTGCGAATTACGGGCTGAAATACGTGCCCAAATAAGCCGTGTGAACATGGCCTAAAATGGGAAAAGTAGTTGTTTTGAACATTTAGGGCGACATGTCCGAAAAGTGCCGATGGCACAGCAGTTACGAACCTTTAAAAAAAATCTGGCGTCTGGTATAACTTGCATAGTAAAATGAATGCGCCTATCCGCATTACAAGATCTAGGCGCATAGCTTATCATTGCTAGCATATTTGATGCGCCGTTTTAGGCGCATTCAAATGTGACGTGCCTGGCTTATAATGTGCCTGGTTTTGGTATATGACACTTAATTTATATAGAGAATAGGGCGTGAGCAGTTTTTGGCGCAAAATACAACAAGAAATGGTGCAGTCGTATTGGGACATGTCGCCCTTAACATTTTTTTGATTTTAATTAATTTAGTCCCCATAGGGTACTTGACCACTCAGTGGTGCGATCACTTGTACACTATTCTACAATGCAAATATATAGCAGGACAGTATAAAATTATAGCTCTCCTATTATACATGACCTATGACCTATGGCCTCAGGAAGGGTGTAACAGAGGCAGTAAAGCCTAGGGGCTTTCATTGGCGCAGTCGTATAGGGACATGTCGCCCTTAATATTTTTTTTATTTTAATAGCGGTCAAGTACCCTATGATGACTAAAATAACTAAGTGGTGCGATCACTTGTACACTATTCTACAATGCAAATATATAGTAGAACAGTGTAAAATTACAGCTCTCCTATTAGACCTGACCTCTGGCTTCAGGCAGGGTGTAAGAGGGGCAGTAATGCCTAGGGGCTTTCAATGGCGCAGTCGTATAGAGACATGTTGCCCTTAATATATATTTTTTTAATTTTATTTTAATAGTAATTTTAGTCCCCATAGGGTACTTGACCGCTAAGTGGTGCAATAACTTGTACACTATTCTACAATACAAATATATAGCAGAACAGTGTAAAATTACAGCTCTCCTAGTATACCTAGTCTCTGGCCTAAGGCAGGGTGTAATAGGGGCAGTAATGCCTAGGGGCTTTCAGTAGGCTCCCAGCTGCCATGACTATCGGTTGGCAACCCCCGATTGCGTTGCAAGGAATCTGATCTGGAGTTAGGAGGGGATTGGTGCTATCTCTGTTCCTGGCTGCTAAACGCAGGTGCCGGCTGTAACCAGCATCCAACACCTCCCGTGTGAAAAGCGGCCTCACCTCATGAGCCAGCTGCATACATGTGCCCCCTTTCGGACAAGCTTGAGGTGGCGCCTATGGCGGTCACCTACCTCTGCCCCCTCGTTGCTCCTCTCTCTCCCCCACATATACATAGCAAGATTTGTTGCCATTGAAAATAATGGGATGGCGGGTGTAATCCACACTAATTTAGTAAAATATGTATGTAATTTATGTGACAATAATATTTTTTATTAATCTCACCAATATCTCCCATAACATGCACTGATACATGTTAACAAACCCTTAGCTGTGTGAGGAAAACTACTGAAGAGCTGTGGAGTTTCTGGATTGAAATTAGAATATTTCTATTGACTGAACACAAGCTGAGATACCTACAGACCTAATACTTCTCACAGGTGAGCTTTTGCTACCATTGCATCCAATCTAGCTAATGCTCTGGTAGATTTAAATGTACAAATCTCTTCTGTTCTGATTATTTTTGTCACAATGTATCATTGAAGATAAAATGTATTCTGTGGGTTTATTTGGGGATGGTCTACCATGTATACCACTGTAGCAAACCCTCAGCTGTGAGAAGTATTACGTATTCTGGGTTTTAGCCTTGGGATGTGAACATAGATAATCCAATATTGTTCTTTAACATTCACATAATCTGGATTAAGGGTATTATATTGCATATACTTCAACACCTGGTAGAAGAAGAAGTGATGGATTACTATGTGATAACAGAGTGCTCTTGTCTGTCATACTAGAAGCAGGATTCAGTTCTCCTGTCATATACAGACACTCACAGGGAGTCACCAATCAGACCAACCCCAAATTTATGCTCAAATCTTCAGAAGGTTTTACTTTGTAAGAGCAGTAATCTATACAAACGAGGGCTCCACAGCTGTTTGTCAAGACTACAACTCCCAGAAGCCCTAGGTCCTGGTTACCCATAGCAACCAATCAGAATCCACCTTTTATATCTACAGTGTCAGTTAGAAAATAAAAAGCTGGTCTCTGATTGGTTGCTTTAGTTTTACCTCATGAAACCCACACAGAAGAGTAACAGTCAGTTTGAAATCCCAATTGTTCAACATCGAGCTGTGCTCTTATCTGTCATACTAGTGGCAGGATTGAGGGCTCCTGTAATGTACAAGGAGTCACCCATGAGACCAGCCCCAATGTCTGCCCCAAGCTTATTACCAAATCTTCAACGGTTTTACTGCATAAGAGCAGCAATCTACAAACTAGGGCTCCACAGCTATTTATCAAAACTACAACTCCCAGAAGCCCTAGGTCCTGGATATCCCCGGTAACCAATCAGAATCCACCATTTATGCCTACAGTGCCATTTACAAAATAAAAAGCAGGTCTCTGATTGGTTGCCTTAGTTTTACCTCAGGAAAGCCGCCCATAAGACTGGCAGACATTTTAAAACTGTTCAACGTTCACATATCCAGTGTTGTCTCTGAGCCGTGAGGCGCTACAGCCTCCCCAGCCACCCCAATAATGACAGGATGCCCCATGTCTCACTGATATAATACATTCTCAGCAAATTTATAACCAGAATCTCCCAAGATATTATTGAAATCAACAAAAATGGCTGCCTGTCCTGTATATTCGATGTATTGATTTTGACAAATAACTTGCAATAGTCCTGTTCTCTTTCTGCTGGGATGGCTTAAAAAATGCAACCGGGATGAAAATTTTTATACTAAAAATTAGAATATTTTTGTGCAAGGAAATCCAATAATACTAATACTGTGGGTGCAATAACAATCACTGAATGACCCCTAAATGTC
>JAODAL010058841.1:0-21852 GCA_025379985.1 Phyllomedusa bahiana | reverse complement strand
ACATCTGCGTCTCAACACCGTTTTTGTATGTGTTCGGCCCCAAATTTAATTCGGGGTTTACCCCAAAATGGACGAATGGCCGAGCTGGCTCGCCACGCCATAGAGGTGTTGTCCTGCCCAGCAGCCAGCGTCATATCTGAGCGGACCTTCAGTCACAGCTGGAGGAGTCCATTACAGAAAAAACGCATCCGGTTTTCCACAGATAATGTGGATCGTTTGACTTTCATCAAGATGAACAGGCATGGATCTCTGATGATGTTGTGGCCCAATTGCCGAGGTCACCGATTAGTTCTGGTCTACTTCACATTCCTCTCCAAACAGAAATGGTCCTTGAAAAACTTATTTTTAAAATGATCATTTTTTTACTGCAATTTTTATTCTCAATTTCCCCAACAGTTCATTTTGCTGGTTTTGCTGTGAGGAGCTAAAAGCCCACCAAGTTTCATGACAAAACCATTTTCCATTTACTCACTTCATCTTTAAATTTTTTCACCTTGTCCATGGTTTTGGGGTCATGTTGCCTCAAAATTTTTAACAGTGGCTGAAAAGGGTAATTTATAATTTTTTGGGTCTGCTGCTTTGAAATTGGAGCATACTACAGGTCCCATTCTAAAAAATGTTGTTTCTAATAGACATTTGTTCTTCAAAATTTGTCAAAAGTGGCTCATGGTATGTTTTGAATTTTTGGGGGCATTTTGCTGTGACTGCAGCTATTACTACAGGTCCTATTATAAAAAATGTTTGTTTTCAACAGACATTTTGTTCTTACAATTGTCCAAAGTGGGCTCAAGGGTCATGCTTTAAATTTTGGAGGCATTTTGCTGTGACATGCAGCTATACTACAGGTCCTATTCAAAAATGTTGGTTCTAACAGACATTTGTTCTTCACAATGGTCAAGAGTGGCTCAAGGGTTATGGTGCTGTCGAAGAACGGAATAGTAGGACACTGTTAATGGACACATATTGCAAAATTACTTGTTTTTACAAGATCTTTAACATAGCATCAATCCCTTTATTGAGACAACCCATTTAAAACAATTAAAAAGAGAAACAAAGACATGGTGGATTCCATCCGATTTTAAAAATGGGGTTTTCTAGAATTAAAGTACTAAAAAAAAATTTCATGTACAAATTAGCTGTTAAAAAAATTCCTCTGAATTGTACAAGGGAGGTACAGGAAAAAATTGACCAAAATGTAGGTTTTTTCAGAGGACATGGAGTATGGAGCATGGACAGAGAACAAAGTACAGAGACTATTTCCTCCAGCACGTTGAGTAAAATGAGAAAAAGAATGCCAAGCTAAAGGGCACCTGGGTGTAACAGGAGCGTTAACCACCAGTATTTCCAAGTGAAGCTCAATTGGTCCACACTCATACGGAGGGCAAGCGCTACCAGGTATTGGGCTGTGTACAGAGGAAGGTGAAGTTCTCACACTTCCGCTTCCGCACTCTGCTTCAGCAAAGACAGTTTTCATTGCTGCAAACATCAGGGCATTTTAACCTGCGTGTTAATAGATGACGGACGCCAGCCTGGGCTCTCACCGCACCCACTGTAACTCCGGCCCTGGGTCATGCTGTGGCCCAGGACAGGTATAGTCAATGTCCAGTGAAACTAAAATGGTGGTTGAAAGACTCCTTTTTCCGGCACTTTTAAATCTGGGGGTCATGCAGGTTTGGGGCTCATGCTGCGTTCCAGGACAGGGATATTCAATGTCCAGTTCAAGTAAGATGTTGGTTCAAATCATACTGCCTTCTGGCACTTTTTAATTTGTGGGTGATGCAGGTTTAAGGGTCATGCTGTGGTACAAGACAGGGATAGTGAATGGTGTGTGTTTTTTTTTCTGTGGCTTTTATAACCTAAGTGTGTTGCCTAAGATGTAGCAGGTATCCATTTGACTGTTGTGGATGTTAATTCCAGCTTCTCCAGCCCTGTTTGGGTGTAAGAATGAAGGTGTTGTTGCTCTCCCATAGACTTTAATGATCATCGCTCATAATCGACTGCTCACTATCGAGAAACCTTATCGATGGTGGCCGACTATCGACTATCGCCCGATGTCGATAGCCAACGTAATCGCTCAACACTAGTCCTATGTGATCAGGCCTATATTGCAACCAGCAAGCCTTCCCTTTGAAGAGGGGGATCTATATCGGAAAAATGTACAGCAGCAACCAGGATCTACAGCAACAACTGAGCAGCAAAAACACCATGAACATCACCCGGCACTACAAGGCCCAGCAGTCAGCATCAACCAGCATGAACTCCAGCCTGCACCGTAAGACAGTATCCAGCATCATGGACACTTACCTGAAGGTAACTGTGTGGCAGCAGAGCAGGCACTACAAGTCCCAGAGAGGTGATCTTTGCAGCAGGACTATGGATTCATTCCTGGAGGGATCAGTGCAGCAGCAGAGCAGGGTCCACAGGTGATACCTGTGCAGGGTAATTGCTGCCCTGTAGTGCAGGATACTCAGGAGTCTGCATTGCAAGGCTCTCAGGACTCTTATGTGCAGGACTCTACTTCTAATGTTTATGACATGTCTGGCTCTGATTTTGTTGAGGACTCTGTGTCTGGTAATGCTCCTGCAGGGGATAATGTCTTACAGTCTGTGTGGGAGCTAGATCCATCTCCAGAGTCAGGCTTGGTTCAGCCTGTAGGTCCTATTGCTGTAGTTTGTATTGAGGTTGATGGCGATGAGGGGGCCGCACAATCCACTGCTGAGGATTTTCCCCCATTAGTCACCCCAGTGGTAGTGGAGCCCCCTAGTGCAGGTGGTCAACAGCCCACACCGCGTCCACCACACCCTCAGGATAGTGGCGCTAGTCATGCCCCTCCTGGGAATGCCTGGAGCAAAGGCTCACCCTCATTTACATCCAACAGCAGTTACACGGGCCAGGCCTTCAAGAGGTGTCCATCAAGTTCAACCATTTCCCCCACCCTTGGTTGAACTTGATGGACACGTGTCTTTTTTCAACCGTACTATGTAACTATGTAATAAGGAGGAATGTGGTCCGGTTCAGGCATAAGGGTCCCAAGGAAGAGCTGCCCAGTTGGAGGTTTATTGTGCGAGACCTTCTATGTGGCCAAATGGGCTTCCTGCCTAGTAACATCCTGGCAGTGATCAATCTTCCTGACAGGCAGGGCTATGATGTGAGCTTCAAGCTCATGTCGGACCTGGACCGGTTCTGGTCCAGCTTCACCAGGTTCAGAGACAGAGAGGGCTGGGACAAGTTCAGCTTCATCCCCATCTCTAGGCCAGACACAGTGAACGTTACCATCATGTTCTGGAATGAAGCCGTCCCCTACCAGGACATTGTGCTCTGGCTCAGGAGACACTGTGACCCTGTCTCTGACCTCACTAAGACCAGGGATGAGGATGGAGTCTGGACTGGAGGGTGGAAGGTCCTGGTTAAGCTGCATCAGGAGTACGATGTCACCCACCATCTGCCCAACTCCTTCTTCATCGGCCGGGAGAAGGGCGTCTGCTTCTACCCTGGTCAGCCCCGGAAATGCTTTAAATGTGGGAGGCCGGGGCATATAACGAGTGTGTGCACCGTGGTGAAGTGTAACCTGTGTGGGGAGAAGGGCCATGTGGGTGCCACGTGCCAACACATCATGTGCAACTTGTGTGGAGAAGTCGGTCATGCCCACAGAGATTGCCCCAACACCTGGCATAACATCTGCAGGGATTCCCCTGATGAGGGATTGCTGGAGAGGGCAGAAAACCCAGATGACCTGGAGGAGGTGGCCTTGTTGACCCAGCCAGAACCACAGTCTGACACAGGTAACCAGCCTGACACAGGTAACCAACCAGACTAACCAAAGGCAGGGGTCATAGAGGGGAGCATGGAGGTGGCAGAGCAGGATGTACAGCACCCGGTTAGCACCTCTAGAATCCTTTCATCCCAGCTTTACACTTGTCAGCCAGAGCAGCAGGTGTTGCAGCTTATTATTTGGGATGGGGATGGCTCACAGACTCCTCCTCGCCTTCTTTGGGCTTCGCTCTTTGTCAGCCTCAATCAGACTCCTCGTCGGCTGCAGATCCCCGGTTTCTCTCATCACTGGATCCGCTATCAATAAATAAATGTATCCAGGTTGTAATAAAAAAAAAGTTCTTCAGCTCGAACATTGGTTTCTTTTCTGACGTCTATTGATCCACAACTTTTTTGCTGTAAACAAACTTCTAGACCTCGCAGAGATGTTGCAAGCTTCATTCACAGGACACAAAGTTTCGGGGTGACGCCTCCTTTCTCGAACTTCAAGAACTTTGGGAAACTTTCAAGTGTTTATGATTTTAGAAGAAACTGAGAAAAGTTTTACAAAGTAAACAGCGAGGTGTTTTTTTTTAGATCCGTCTGATTCCTTAAATCTATGACTTGAGGTTTTCTTATTTCCTGTTTTAATTTGTATCTTGAAGGGGTTTTGCCACGATCTAATGTTAACGTGGGATCCTCCAAAATGGGTATTTAATCACTTTTCTAAATATGTCATCAAAAAAAGTGAAGACTCTGAGAGCTACAGCCTTCCTTACATGTTTCCTGACAGTTTACATTAGACACGACCAGGAGCTGACAGGAGCTGATCTGGCCGTGCTTGCGTTGTTTGCGCTTCTTATCTGATGGCAGGGAACATGAACGAGCTTTGAAGGGACTGGGGAGAAAGATCCTGTTTTTTGTATAGAGAATCCACTGGTTGTAATGTAGATATCTGAGTAAACATTTAGACGCTCCCTGGCTCTCTGCTCAGCCCCCCCTCCCACTCACCCTGAAACCAGTTCATGAAGGAATGAAAGAAGTCCGCATGCTGAGCTTATCTTCTCTCCTGAGCAAATAAGAGGGAGAAATAAAAGGTATATAGCTTGTGCACAATACAGTTCTCCTCTGTGGATTAGCGAAACAATGTTTGCTCAGCTACAGAGACTGAGTATCAGGAGCGTGCATGGGAGGTAGAGCGATGACATCACAGAGAAGGTACCTGTTTTTTTAAACACAGAAACACAACACCCCTTTTTTCAGGCCTCAAGAGGGGAGTATCAGCTGTTAGGTAAGGAACTCACTTCTTGGCAAAACCCTTTAATTCTTCTCAAACTCGACTCTTAGCTGAAGAAGCTTGTATATTTGTATTCCCTCTGCTGGTAACATGACCTCACAGGACATTCCTTTAGTGGGAAATAGAGTCGGGTATAACACAAAATGTAAAAACAGCAAAAAAAAGTTTTTATTTTTACAAATTGGGCTAAAAAATTCCCCTCAGCTTTCAGTGTTCATGTCACAAGGCATTATGGGAAGGGGAGTTTCCCCTTCCGACTCCCCGTGCCTCCTACACAGCAGCCGTATGTTTGCCTCACTAAAGAGGGAAAAAAATCCCAAACGGTTGTTCGATGAGAGATAGGCTTGGAAAAAAACCCTTTTTTTGCTTTTCAAGCTCTGTGGGTCAAAAGCAAATTGAGGTCTTTTTTAATCCAACAGAGGGCGTTTTTTTTTGGGCACTCACCCCTTTCCCATAAGCCTTGTGATTTGCAGATGCAAAGTAGAGGGCGAAAAGGCAAAACAAATCCAACCTTGTTGGGTTTTCCTTATGGAGAGATTTTTCCTTTCCCTGGTGATTGCATTTTTAAAACAGCAAAATTGTGATTGCAGCTCTGGGGAGGCTTAAAATATAAGAATGATTTGCCTTGTTTTAGGACCTTTAAATCGGAATGGGGCAAAAGGCGTCAGCATCTTGGGCCCCAACAGAGGAAACTGTTCGGGGGACCCCAGGACAAAGGAGCTATTTTATAAACACATTTTAATTTGTACCTTCCTATTTTGCACATCCCCAGCTGTCGCATGAAAGAGGTTGCTTCTGGTGCGTTGGCTTGGTGGGTATTTCAGGTGTGTGATAGGCTTTCCGCATATATACTGCCTCTTTCCGGTTGGGGGGTATATACGGTGTGATGGGCGGTTGAAACATATAATTTGTTCTGATTTTCAGATTTTGGGGATATTAGGGGCTTCCAAGCGCAGGGGGGCGGTTCCCAGCGCATTGTGCCCTTTTGGCGGCTGCTTGGTAAATTATCATGAGCAGAAAATGACCCCATTGTGAAAAAGAAAAGAAAAAATTGTGATATCAGCACCATTGATGTGAGAAAAACAGTGGCTACGAAGGGCAAGAGGGGAGGATACAAAGAAGCAGCTCACCTCCAAAATTACCCAGGGACTACCAGATGGCTAAAAAACTGTGCCAAAATGCTTAGGGGGCCCCGGAGCAACGGATGTCCTGCACCTCGCAACCCCTACTGTGTAGGGGGCCTGGAGCGACGGAGTCATGCCCTTCCTAACCCTACGGGTTTTTGGGGCCCCCGAGCAACGGGTACTGCTCATCAAACCCCATATGGTATGGGGCCCTGGAGTAGGACGGATGTCCTGCCCTCGCTAAACCCCTGTGTTGGGACCCCAGACAAGAATGCCTGCACCTCTGTAACCCTACTGTGTATGGGGGGGAGCAGACGGTGTCTCTGCACCTTGTAACCCCACTGTGTATGGGGCCCCAAACCACGGATTCACTGATCTCTGCAAACCCCTTACGGGATGGGGCCCTGGATAGAGGATGCACTGCCCCTCTGCTAACCCTTTTGTATGGGGTCCTGGAGCAAAGGATGTACGCACCTCTGCAACCTACTTGTAGGGACCCCAGAGACACGGTGTCACTGCATTCTGCAAACCCCACTGTGTATGGGGCCCCTGGAGTGAGGTTCTCTCACCTCTGCTAACCCTTTTTAGGGGCCCCCCAGAGCCAGGTGCACTGCACCTTGCTAACTACTGTGTTGGCCTGGAGCAGACGGATGTCACGCACCCTGCTAACCCTACTGTGTTTGGGGCCCCGAAGCAGAGGATGTCACGCACCTCTGCTAACCCTCTGTGTATGGGGCCCGGAGGAGAGGGTTTGTCCTCCCCCTGGCAAACCCTACTGTTTTGGGCCCCTGGAGCAACGGGTACTGCACCTTCTAACCCTACTGTGTACGGGGCCCCGAAGCGGGGTTTTCATTGCACCTTGTTACCCTATGTGTAGGGGGCCCGGGGAACGGATTCACTGAACTCTGCAAACCCTAGTTATGGGGCCCAGAGAGACGGTGTCACTGCACCTTGCTAACCCTACGTGTAGGGACCGGGAGCAGACAGATTCATGCCCTTGCTAACCTACTGTGTAGGGGGCCCCGGGCAGACAGATTCACTGCACCTCTGAAACCCCTACTGTGTTTGGGGCTCGGAGCAGAGGGATCCCCTTGCCCCTGGGCAAACCCCTACTGTTAGGGCCCTGGAGCGAGGATGTCCTGACCTCTGTTAACCTACAGTGTATTTGGCCCCTGGAGCAAACGGATGTCATGACCCTGCTCCCCTACTGTGAAAACCCCTGGAGAGAGGAGCACTGCCCCTCTGTAACCCTACTGGTTGGGGTCCGGACGGGGGATGTCATGACCTCTGCAAACCTAATGTTTTGGGGGCCCCGGAGCAGACGGATGTCACAGCACCTTCCCACCCTACGGTAGGGGGCCCTAGAGAAAGGGATGTCACGCACCTCTGCAACCCTACTTTGTAGGGGCCCCCCCGGAGCGCAAAAGTCACTGCCCTCTGTAACCCCTACTGTTAGGGGGCCCCGGAGAGGGATGTCATGACTTTCCTAACCTACGTGTTGGGGCCCGGCAGGATGTCACGCACCTCTGCTAACCCTACTGTGTATGGGCCCGGAGCAGATGGGTATCACTGCAGTTTGCTCGAGGCATGAGCTTTGAATATTGTTTGGGAAAATTCCGGTTATGTTGAGACCCCTGGGTAGAGCTACTTTTTAATGTTTTGGTTCTTAGGAAGTGAAAGTCATGGTGGAGCAGGGAGCCAATGACTCCCTGCTTTACCAAGTAGCCACATATCAGGGAACCCACATAGTAGTCATATAGCAGGGAACCCAAAGTGCCACTATCAGGGGAAACCCCCAAAAGAGCTTTATATTGGGAACCCTCATAGTACCTTTTACGGAACCAAAATTGTAGCCACATATCAGGGGGAAACCACATAGCAGCCACATATCAGGGAACCCCCCATAGTGGCCCTTTTATCAGGGAACCCCAATTGGCCCTTATACAGGGGCCCCTAGTAGCCTTATATCAGGGGAAACCCCCATAGTAGCTTTTTTATTGGGAAACCCCCTTTTAACCATATATCGGAAACCCCCAAAATTGCCTTATTCTGGGAAACCCCCAAAAATGCTTTAATCTGGGAACCCACAAGTAGGGTTTATATGGGAACCCCCATAGTAGCCCCTTTGGGTCTGGGAAGCCCTAGTGCCTTATATCAGGGGAAACCACATAGTACCCTTTTATCAGGGGAAAACCACATAGTAGCCATATATCAGGAAAACCCCCTAGTGCCTATATCAGGAAACCCCCCATAGTTTTCTTTTATCGGAACCCACTAGGTTATATAGGGAACCCTCTTAGTGCCATATATCAGGAATCCACATAGACCTTTTATCGGGGAACCCCCCCATAGTAGCCTTATATCAGGGAACCCACATAGTTTGCCTTTATCTAGAAAAACATAGTAGCCACATTTCGGGAACACATAGTAGCCACATATCAGGGACCCACATAGTTGCCTTATAGGGAAAACCCCCATGTACCTTATTCTGGGAACCCACAAAGGCCATATATCAGGAAACCACATTTAGCCTTATATCGGAACCCACTTTACCCCATTCGGGAACCCCTATAGCCACATAAGGAACCCAATAGTAGCCTTTATCTGGGAAAAACCCAAAAAGTCTTTATATCTGGGAACCCCCAAAGTAGCCATATTCAGGAAACCCACATGTAGCCTTTTAAACTGGGAACCACATAGTACCTTAATCAGGGAAACCCCCCAAAAAGCCTTATATCAGGGGACCCCCATAGTAGCCTTTTTCGGGAACCCCACATAGTATCACATATCAGGGGGGCCCACAAGTAGCCCTTTTTCAAAACCAATTGTCCTTATATCTGGGGCCCCCCTTTGAGCCTTATATCTGGGAACCCCCCAAGTACCTTATTCAGGGAACCCACAAAAAGTTTATACAGGGAACCCCCATAGCCTTTAAATAAAGGGAACCCCAAGTACTTTTTTAAACAGGGAACCCACATAGTGCCTTATTTAGGGGAACCACATAGTGTTTTTCAGGGAACCTACATAGTAGCCACATATCGGGAACCCCCATAGTAGCCCTTTACAGGGAAAACCCCCATAGAGCCTTTCATCTGGGGAAACCCCATGTAGCCATATATCAGGAAACCCACATATAGCCTTATATGGGAACCCCCCATAGTACCTTTTTCGGGAACCCACATTACCCATATAGGGGAACCCACATAGTGCCTTATTCAGGAACCCCCTTTTTTTCCTTATATCCGGAACCCCCAAGTACCCAAAAGCAGGAAACCAAATAGTGCCTTATTCGGGAAAACCCCATATACCCTTTTTCAGGGAACCCACAAGTGCCTTATTCAGGGAACCCACAAGTAGCCCTTTAAAAGGGAAAACCCCCATAGTCCCTTTTATCGGGGCCCCCCTAGTATCCAATTAGGGGACCCACTAGTAGCTTTAAAATTTAGGAAACCACATAGTAGCCATATATCAGGGAAAAACCCCTAGTAGCCACATTCTGGGAACCCAAAAGTAGCCTTTTTTCAGGAAAACCCCCAAAATAGCCTTTTATTGGGAAACCCCCCCTGTAGCCCTTATATCAGGGGAACCCCCTAGTAGCTTTTATCGGGAACCCCCCCTAGTAGCCCTTTTATCGGGGAAACCCCCATAGTAGCCTATTCTGGGAAAACCCCCATAGTAGCCTTTATTTGGGGAACCCCCATGTAGCCCTTTTTTCAGGAAACCCCCATAGTAGCCTTTATCTGGGAAACCCATAGTAGCCACATTTGGGAACCCAATGTAGCCTTATATCGGGAACCCCATAGTACTTTAATTTTGGAACACATGTGCCTTTTTCGGGGAAACCCCCATGGGGCCCCTTTTATCGGGAACCTACATAGTGCCACATATCTGGGAACCCCATAGTAGCCTTATTCAGGGAACCCCCTTAGCTTTATACAGGGAAAAACCCTATGAGCTATATACCAGGGAATCCACTTACCCTAATTTAGGGAACACACATAGAGCCCTTTTATTGGGAACCCCTAATAGCCTTTATTGGGAAAACCCCCATATAGCCACATATCAGGGAAAAAACATAGTGCCTTTTCAGGGAACCCCCCAATGCCCTTTTATCAGGGAAAACCCACCCAGAAACTTATACAGGGAACCCAAAGTGCCTTTATTTGGGAACCCCCATGTTTCCTTATATTGGGAACCCTCATAGTAGCCCTATATCAAAACCCCCTAGTAGTGAATCTGGGAACCCCCCCTAGTAGCCTTATATCTGGGAACCCCCCATAGTAGCCAAATATCAGGGAACCCAAAATGTAGCCTTATATCAGGGAAGCACATAGCAGCCTTTATTGGGAACCCCATAGTAGCTTTATATTGGGGAAACCCCCAAAGTAGCCAATTAGGAAACCCCCATAGTAGCCTTATATGGGGAAAAACCCCATGTAGCCTTTTAAACAGGGGAAACCCCCATATAGCCCTTTTTTCAGGGGGCCCCCTAGTGCCCTTATTTTTTGGGAACCCCCCATAGTACCACTTTCAGGGACCCCCTAGTGCCTTTATCAGGAAACCAATATAGCCTTATATCTGGGGAAACCCCCAAAATTTGCCCTTTTATCTGGGACCCAATAGTACCCTTTATCAGGGAACCCACATAGTAGCTTTATATCAGGGAACCCACAAGTCCTTGATCGGGAAACCCCCATAAGCCCCCATATCTGGGACCCCCATAGTAGCCTTTTTCAGGAAAACCCCCTTTTAGCTTTATACTGGGAACCCACTGTGCCTTTTATTGGGGAACCCCCTAGAGCCCTTTTAAAAAAAAGGGAACCCACATAG
The DNA here is from genome assembly GCA_025379985.1 of Phyllomedusa bahiana. Taxonomy (NCBI): domain Eukaryota; kingdom Metazoa; phylum Chordata; class Amphibia; order Anura; family Hylidae; genus Phyllomedusa; species Phyllomedusa bahiana. Next base: position 10,851 of record JAODAL010058841.1, on the reverse strand, counting down.
TAGTTTTTCGGGGGAAACCCCCATGTAGCCTTTTAATCTGGGAAAACCCCCCCAAAAGTAGCCTTATTAGGGAAACCTACAAAGTAGCCCCCATATCGGGAACCCACATAGTAGCCTTTATCAGGGAAAACCCACATAGTAGCCTTATATTGGGAAAACCCCCTTTGTACCATAATCAGGAAACCCCCAAAAGTAGCCTTATACTGGGAACCCACATGTAGCCTTTTATCGGGGAACCCCAAAAATCCTTATATCAGGGGGAACCCCATAGTAGCCTTATATCAGGGAACCCACATAGTAGCCCTTTTATCCTGGAAAACCCCCCTAGTGCCATATACGGAAACCCCCTAGTAGCCCTTTTAAATTTGGGAACCCCCATGTGCCATATATCAGGGAAAACCCCCATAGTACCTTATATCAGGGAAACCCACATGTAGCTTATATAGGGGAAACCCCCCATGTATCCAATACAGGGTCCCACATAGTACCTTTTTCAGGAAACCCCCATATGCCTTTATCTGTGAACCACATAAATGCCTTTTATGGGAACCCACTAGTACTTTATTTAGGGAAACATAGTAGCCCTTTTATCGGGGAACCCCCATGTACTTATATCAGGGAATACAAAGTAGCCCCAACGGGAAAACCCCATAGTTGCCTTTTATGGGGAACCAATAGTGCTTTTAATAGGGAACCCCCAAAAGTGCCTTATACCCGGGAAAAACCCCTTGTACCATATTCAGGGGAAACCCCCATAGTAGCCTTATTTGGGGGAAAACCCCCTAAAACCCCCATATCTGGGAACCCAAATAGTAGCCAATATCAGGGGGCCCCCATTAGCCTTATATCAGGGGAACCCACCTAATAGCCTTTTTTCGGGAACCCACCTTTAGCCTTTTCAGGGAACCCCCCAGTCCAACATAGGGGAACCCAAAAAATAGCCCTTATTCAGGGGAACCCCCAAAAGTACCCTTAATCAGGGAAACCCCATAGTGCCCTATATTTGGAAACCAAATTTCCTTATATCGGGAACTCATAGTAGCCTTATATCAGGGAACCCCATAGTACCTTATATCAGGGGAAACCCCCCTATAGCCTTATATCAGGGAACCCCCCTATAGCCACATATCAGGAACCCCCTAAGCTTATACTGGGAACCACTAGTAGCCAATATCAGAGAAAACCCCTTTTAGCCTTTTAGCTGGAAAACCCCCTAGTAGCCTTATATCTGGGAACCCACATAGTAGCCCAAATTTTAGGGAACCCACATAGTAGCCTTTTCAGGGAACCCCCATAGTACCTTTATCAGGGAAAAACTAGTACCACATATCAGGGGAAACCCCTATAGCCCCAAAATAGGGAACCCACATAGTACCACTATAGGGAAACCCCCTAGTACACAAATGGGAACCAATAGTAGCCACATTAGGGAACCCCTAGTAGCCTTATACAGGGAACCCACATAGTAACCTTTTATAGGGGAAACCCCCCTTGTAGCCGTATAAAGGGAACCCATAGTGCCTTTAATCAGGGAACCAACTTGTAGCCTTTTAGTGGGAACCCACATATAGCCCCTATATCAGGGAACCCACATGTAGCCACATATCAGGGGAACCCCCCATAGTACCCATATCAGGGGAACCCCATATAGCCATTATCAGGGAACCCCCATAGTAGCCTTATTCGGGAACCCACTATAGCCACTTTTCAGGAAAACCCCATATACCCCTTTAGGGAAAACCCCCATAGTCCCATACTTCCAACCCACATGTAGCCCAAAAAGGGGGCCACAAAATAGCCTTATCAGAGAACCCACATAGTTGCCCTTTTTAATCGGGGATCCACATAGTACCCCCATATCGGGAACGCAATAGGCCCTTAATCAGGGAACCCCCATAGTACCTTTTAGCTGGGACCCCATAGTAGCCGAATCGGAAAACCCCATATAACAAATCAGGGGAACCACATATGCCAATTCAGGGGGCCCACATAGTAGGCCCCATATCAGGGAACCCCCATAGTAGCCATATATCAGGGGGAAACCCACTAGTAACTTTCAGGGAACCCCCATTGCCACTATCAGGGAACCCACAATTCCACATTTTCACCCAACCCCCTAGTGCCACTATCAGGGAACCCCATAGTAGCCCAAAATTTAAGGGCCCACATAGTAGCCTTATTCAGGGGATCCACAAGCAGCCCCAAAATTGGGAAAAACCCTAGTCCTTAATCAGGGGCCCACATGTAGCCCTTATATCGGGGGGGAACCCCCATAGTACCAATATCAGGGAACCCACATAGTGTCTTTTATCAGGGGGAACCCCATAGTAGCCTTTATCAGGGTATCAAATAGTAGCCACATTTCGGAACGCAATGTAGCTTATATCAGGGGAACCCCCTAGTACCCTTTTAATCAGGGAACCCACAAAGTATCACAAAAGGGAACCCCCAAGTAGTTTATATCGGGAACCCCCTATAGCCTTTTTTAGGGGCCCACATAGAACCTTATATTGGGAACCCACATATCCTTTTATCAGGGACCCATATAATAGTAATATCAGGAACCTACATATAGAGCTGGAAGCAGAAAGCCCCCCCAAGTATTGTTTTCTCAAAAAAAAAATGTTCTTTGCCTAGTTTTCCCTCATCCTCTTGGCCCCATGGTAGTCGCTATGGCCGCTATGGTAATAGATTCTCCCATATACTTCATGCTTTACACCCGGGATCCGTAGAAAGGGAAATGAATAAAAAACATGAGGAAAGAGACAGTAAATCACGTTAGGTGTCTCCGCGCCTCATCCTACCATTGAGGGCACTGCCTGAGGAGTGAGTCAGATGGGAGACCAGTGCTTCCATGCCCGTTCATTAGCCGTGCCTCTCTCTGAATATCTCCACATCTCAAGAATGTTGGCTTTAAAAAAAAAAAAATAAAAAAAAAAATTTGGGCCCCCCCATGGAAAAAAAAAAAAAAAAATTTTTTTGCCCCCTTTTGGGAAATCAGCGCGCAAAATTAAAAGGGGAACCCCCCCCGGCCCCTTTCCTCGGTGTTTAAGGGTTTCCCTTTTTAACCCTTTTTTAATTTGTCCCCAAATTTTTTTCCCCACTTTCCCCATGCAAAGGAAAAAGGGGTTTTTCACAAAAAGGGGACCCCTGAATTAAAAAAAGGGGTGCGGGGGGAAAAAATTTTTTTTAAAGGGAAATTCCGGCCCGCCCCCCCGGGGGGCCGCAAAATTTTGGGTTAAAAAAAGGGGGTTTTTTCCCAAAATCATTTTTTTTTTCCCCCCATTGGGAGTCAAAACACCCAGGGGAGGGGAAGAAAGGCCCCCCCCCGGGTTCATTTTAACCTTAAATTCCCTCGATCCAGGGCCCCCTTTTTCCCAAAACCCTTTTTCTTTGTGTGTAAATACCCCGGGGGGGGAAAAGTTTTTTTTTCCAATGGTTTTTTTTTCCCCCCCCTTGATGGAAATAAAAAATTTAAATCCCTAATTACTAAATTTACGCCCCTTTTTAAGGGGAAAGAAGGATTTAAAGATAAAAAATCCAAAAACCCCAGAAAAAAATTTGCAAAAAAATTTTTCCCACCTCAAAGGAAAAGAGCCCCCCCCCTTCCCTTTCCCCCGGGAAAACATTGGAAAACCGCCCCTTTCCGGGGGCCCCTGTGAGCAGGGGGCCCCTAAAAGGGGCTTAAAGGGGCCCCCTAAAAATCAGAGCAGGGGGAAAAAGGGGGTTTTTCCTACAAAAAATTTTAAAAGGGAAAATTTCACACCAGGCCATGGGGGGAAATAACCACCCCCAACACTTAAATTCGACTGATGTATTGTGGCACCCCCCTTATATCGGGGGAAACCCACAAAAGAAAAGGCCACTTACCCAGGATATGGGGGGGTCTATGGGGGGTTTTCCCCCTTTTTATAAGGTTTAAAAAAATGGGTTTTTCCCAGATAAAAAAGGTTTAACAATGGGGGGTTTTCCCAAAAAATTACAAGGTTTTAACTATGGGGGGTTTTTTTCCCGGGTTATAAGGCAAAACTTTGGGGGTTTTCCCTTTTTTTGGAATTTAAAGGGGGGTTTCAAATGGGGGTTTTTTTCCCTGTTAAAAAGGGACAAAATTTTGGGGTTTCCCCTAAATATATGATACTATGGGGGGTTTTCCCCCGATTAAAAGGGCTACTATGGGGGGGCCCCCCCAAAAAAACAAGGTCCCTTTTGGGGGGGGTTTTCCCCTGTTTAAAGGGCCCTACAAATTTTGGGTTTTTTCCCCTGATTTTTTGACTACTTTTGGGGGTTTTTCCCCTGTTTTAAAAAGGGTTACAAATTTTTTGGGGTTTCCCCCCTTGATATGGGGCCCCTACTATGGGGGTTTTTTCCCCTGAATTTTGGCCCCCCCTTCCTCCCGTGGGTTTCCCTGACAAAAAACGGCAAAACCAAAAGGGGGGGGTTTTTTTTTTCCCCGGGTTTATAAGGTTACTTAGGGTTTTTTCCCCCCCTGTTTTATAAAGCTACTTTGGGGGTTTTTTCCCCAGAATTAACCCCCTTACTTTTTGTGGGTTTTCCCGGAAATAAAAGGGCCCCTACTATGGGGGTTTTTCCCTGTTTAAAAAAGCAAACTAAGGGGGTTTCCCACTGAAAAAAAAAACCCTACTATGGGGGGTTTTTTTTCCCCCAGATAAAAGGGGCTTCTTTAGGGGTTTTTCCCTGATATAAGGCTACTAGGGTTTGGTTTTCCCTGATAAAAAGGGCCTACTTTTTTGGGGTTTTTTCCCTGTTAAAATTGGCTACTTTTGGGTTTTTTTTCCCAGATTTTAAGGCTATATTTTGGGGTCCCCCGATAAAAAGGGCTATTAGGGGGTTTCCCCCTAAAATATGGGGCCCCAATTAAAGTGGGTTCCCTGTTTTAATAACCTTACAAAATGGGGGCCCCCCTAAAAATGTGGCAACTATGTTTTTTTTTCCCTTTTGTTTTTTTAAAGGCTAAAAAAAAGGGTTTTTCCCAAAAAATAAAAGGGCTACTAGTGGGCCCCCCCCAATAAAAAGGTACTATGATTTTTTCCCTGTTTTATAAGGCTCCCTATTTTGGGGTTCCCCCCGGGTTTTTTAAAAAGTTTTACTATGGGGGGTTCCCCCTGATATAGGGGCCCCCTATGGGGGGTTTTTAAAAAATATAAGCCCCTACTATGGGTTTTTTTTTTCCCGGGGTATAAGGCAACCCCCCTGGGGGTTTTCCCGGGGAAATTTAAGGGTACTTTTGGGGGTTTTTCCCCAAGATAAAAAGGCCCTACTTTGTGGGTCCCCCTAAAAAATGGGGCCCTATTGGGGGTTTTCCCTGTAAAAGGTTTCTTTGGGGGGGTTCTCCGGGAATAAGGCTACTATGGGGGTTTTTTTCCCCTGAAAAATGGTTTCCCAAATGGGGGTTTTTCCCAGAAAAAAAGGCCCCTACAAATTTTGGGGTCCCCTGTTTTAAAAAAGCTACTATGTGGGGGTTCCCGAAATAGGGTTTTCTTTTGGGGGTTTTTTCCAAGTTTATTTTTTTACAAAATTGGGGAAAATTTTCCCCTTAAAAAAATGCTACTATGGGGGTTTTCCCCCAGAAATAAGGCCCCTACTATGGGGGGGGTTTTTCCCTGAAAATTTTGGTACTATGGGGGGGTTTCCTTTTGGAATTTTAAGGTACAAATTGGGGGGTTTCCCAGTTTAAAAAGGGCCTTTTTAATTTTGGATTTTTTCCCCTAAATATGCCCCCTTTTTAATGGGGGTTTTTCCCTAAAATTAATTTGGGCAATTTTTTTGGTTTTTCCCCTGATAAAAGGCTACAAAAAGGGGGTTTTCCCAAAATAAAAAGGGCTCCCTTATGGGGGGCAAACCAGAAACGGGGGTTTTTACTAATGGGGTTTTTCCCTTTGATAAAAGGGGCCCCAAGGGGGCCCCCTTCCCCCCCAAAAACCCCAAAGGTTTAACTATGGGGGTTTTCCCCTAAATAAAAAAGTACTATGGGGGGTTTCCCCCGGGTTTTAAAAGGGCCCTATTTATGGGGGGTTTTCCCCCAGAAAAACCAAGGGCTATTTGATTTTTCCCCCTGAAAAACTTTGGCTACTATTTTGGGTTCCCGAGTAAAAAAGGGCCCAAATATGGGGGGTTAAACCGAATAAAAGGCTACTTTTGGGGGTTTTTTCCTTGAAATAAACCCCTACTTTTGGGGTTTTCCCGGGGATTTGGGCCTTTTTTGGGGGTTTTTCCCCTGATATAAAGCTACTAGGGTGGTTCCCTAAATATAACCCCTACTTTTGGGGGTTTTTTCCCTGATAAAAAGGGCCTACAAAGGGGTTTTTCCCCCTAAATTAAAAGGGCCCTACTATTTGGGGCCCCCCAGATAAAAATTTTCCAGAAATTATTTTAAAAACCTTGCCCCACGAAAACCCCCCCCGGCAACCAAGGGCCCCCCGGGGGCCCGGGGGCCCGCCCCCCTTTTCCCCCCTCCCCCCAAACCCGGGAGCCCCCGCCCCCCGGGCCCGGGTTTTTTGGGGGGCCCGGCCTCGCCTCCCAGCCCCCCAACCGGCCCAATGCATTTTTTACCCCCCCCCCAACCCCTCCGGGGCCTCAGGTCCCTTTATTTTTTCCTTTCCCCCGGCGTGTAGCCCCCGCCCCCTAGAGGCGCGGCGCGGGGGCCCGGGCCAATTTAAATTTTTAAAGGGGAAATTGGCCCCCGGGAAAAAATTGGGGGTTCCCAATTGGGGGCCGGGGGCACTGCCCCCCTTTTTTAATTTTCCCGGCCCCATTTTCCCCCGGCCCCCCCTCCCCCGGAAAATTCCCTTGGGTTTTTTTTCTTTAACCCAGGGGTTGAAAGTTTTTTTCCTGGGGGCTTTTTTCCCAAGTATTCCCCCTTCCCCCCCGGGGGTACCGCCCTCGGGCTGGGGCCCCCCCCTTAACCCACCCAAAAAAACCCTTTGGGGGCCGGGCCCCCCCTCCCCAAAAACCTCCTGCTTTTCCTCCCGGGCCCCCGAACCAACCCCCCCTTGTCCCCGGGGCCCTTTTTCCTGCCCCGGGGTTTCCTCGACTCCGACCCCGGGCCCCTGGGTTTTTCCCTTTGTACCCCCTCCCCCTTTGGGGGCCCCCAAAACCCGGGCAAGCCCCCCCCCAAGGGGGTTTTTTACCTGGGTGGGAAAACCCCGGCCCCCGGAAAAAGACCATCCCCGTTTTTGCGGGGGGCCCCTTTCCTGGGGGGAAAACCGGTTTTCCCCCCTTAGTTTTTCCCCCACCCCGGGTTTTGGGGGGGTTTTTACGCCTCCCCCGGCGGGTGGCCCAGGGGGGACCCACCCTCCAAAAATCTTTTCCCAAAAATCCCTTTTTTTTTCCTTTGGGGGCCCCGTTTTTTCCCTGCGGGTTTTTTTATTTTTTTTTTGATACTTTTTGGGGGGGCCCCCAATTCTCTTTTAGCCGGGGCCCCCAAATAATTCCTTTTTTTAAAAGGGAAGCTTTGGAAAATTATAAAAATTTCTTTAAAATACCCCTTGGGGAACCTTTGGGGCAAAAAAAAAAAATTTTTAAACTCTGACCGGAAACTAAAATATGTGTAAAAAAATTTATTCTACCTTCATTTTCCTTGCGTTGGGCTCCCGGTTTCTTTCTCATTGATTACATAAGAATGGCTCCTGAACTCTGTCCTTACCGTCCTATCCCTTCATGTCTCTGTTCCTCTGTATATGAATTTCTATTATGACATATGCCTTATAGCTTCAAGTTGCGATTAAGCCCCTGAGCCTGGGACTCATAAAAGTCACCCCCTCACTAGACACTATGGAAGGGTAGCTGCAGACGGGCCCCCTGTGCCTGTGGGGCCCCTGGGCACCTGTCTACTCTTCCCAATGGAAAAGATGGCCCTGGGTAGTTGTAATGCTCGATCATCCCGACCCAAGGCCACCTTATCTATTGGGCACACTAGGTAGTTGCCAGAGGGCCATTGGAAGCATAGAGGTGCAAGGGGGTAAATGTAGGTCCCTGGAATCTGGGGTATATGCCCTGGATTCTGATTTTTTTCACTGTTTTAGTGTTCTTAGGAAGTGCAAACAGTTAAAAAACTATGGTTGAGCAGGGAGCCATCTGCTCTCTTCCATGCCAATTTGTTTTGTAGGCTTCAGGTGTGGTCCCAACGTAGGCAGTGTGATGATATGGGTGTTTTTGGAGGTGGTTAGAGGCATGGCCTCATGTGGTGTCATGTTCCGATGTGGCTAGAGGAAGGGTCTTGATGGCAAAACTGTTCACAGCCAGAACCACCTTATCTACTGGGCACACTAGACAGTTGCCCAGGGGTCCTAAAAGCATAGGGGCTCCAGAAGGAATTAATGTATTTAGTTAGGGCCCACAGCACGGCTATGCCCAGAGCCCATAATGCGGTTAAGACTACCCTGTAAAGATCCAGCAAGACAGTTATTATTTCCAGTGAAACCCCCTCAAAAGACAAGGGGACATTCCCTTCGACTAGAGAAAAAAGGATTCAATCTCCAGAGGAGAAGAGTGTTCTACACTGTAAGAACTGTGAATCTGTGGAATAACCGCCTGAGGAGCTGGTCACAGCAGGAACTGTAGAGAGTTTCAAGAAAGTCTTAGATACCTACCTGGAACTAAAGAATACTAATGCGTATGTAGCCATGTAAAATTCTGGATCCTGGCTGGTGGAGGCTCTGGGGTCAGAGATGGGGTCTCCACTGGAGCAGATTGGTTCTTGCCTTGTGGGTTTCCGGGTATTCACCAGTGGTGAGGCTGGGCTTAAAGTCCTTGTCTCTCTCCCTCACCCACATTTTCCCCACCCTTGGTTGAACTTGATGGTCATGTGTCTTCTTTCAACCGTGCTAACTATGTAACTATGTAACTGGTGCTCAAATCGTGCAAGTTCAGCAACCAAGATCGGAGCTAGCTCTGATCCAAGCCTTGTAACTCCCTAGATGCTTCAGCAATAGCATCTGTGGCATCTAGGTGGTTGGGAGGCGGCTCCCTTTGTCAACCATCAGAACTTCCTCAGTGCGAGCTCAGGGTTTCCTATGGTCGCCATTTGGGTCAGGATAAGGCATTTTGGTTCCATAGGCAAATAGGATGAATGATTCCTAATGGTGACTGCAGCTTTCCCGGCTTGGATTAATGGGAAAAAAACACAACTGCAGCATCTTTTTTTGATGTTTTGTTTTTATTGAGTGAAACTAACAGGCGGTACCTGCTTTACATGGAATGGGTTCAGTTCAAAATCCTGCTCTATACCTCCTTGTGCCCCCTTCCTGATAGGCATGAGGTGTCGCCCTAGGCTTCATTTACCTCTACCTATCCATCACCCCAGCCCTGGTTGCCATAGCAGCCATATGATAAATAATGTCCCCTATTAGCCTATTAGGCTAGAGATAGAATGTAATAGGCGCCTGTCACAGGATAATACCTCGTAATACAGTAATGTACTGTAATCATAATGATAGCGATCAAGCAATCTCATAGTTTAGTCTCAGCAGGAAAAAAAATGTTTGAACATCTAAAAAAAATCAAAGAAAATAATAAAATAAAAAGTCAAACAAAAAAACACTAAATAAAATAAAATAAAAAACACAAAAAGTCTCAAAGCTATAAAATTATAATTTTTTTAATCTGTACGGCAAATACTACACGGCAAGTGCTGCGGAATATGTTGGCGCTATAGAAATAAAGATTATTATTATTATTATTATTATTATTATTATTATTAATTAAAAGTTTTTAAAAACTATGTCAGAATTCCATTTTTTTTTTTTTGCTTGTCCAACCTCACGAGAAACTGAAAAAATAAAATAAATAAAAACACTGTCAATTTGTCCCACAAAATCAAAAAGACCACGGCAGGAAAAAAAAAAAAGGGCTTTTATAATATTGAAACAAAATGTTATTTTTTATAAATTTATTTTTTAAGTGGCAAGTACATATCACAAGGCATTATGGGAAAGGAGCTGAGAAGCTCAAACAGGCTCGGACTGGGCCGCCGGGGGACCGGGGAATCCCCCGGTGGGCCCCCCCCCCGAGCCGCTGTGGGCCCCGGAGGCAGTGCCGTCGCTCCCCGGGGCCCGTCCGCACATCCGGTCACTGAGCGCCCGGGACCTGCGTCCCGAGCGCCCAGAGACCGGCCCGGTAGCCGGGGACTAATGTCCCCGACTCCCAGGGCTGCGCGGTGTCAGCGGAGCAGAGCGCCACTAGCGCTGCGCTCCGCTGATCTCCCTGGCAGGCTGAAGGCATTAGGCCTTCAGCCTGCCGGGCGCCGGCCCCTACTGCTGACGTAGGCGGCGCGGTGACGTCACTTCACCGCGCCGCCTATGCAGGGCGGCAGTACGGAGCCGGCGGCAGGAGCCCGAGCCAGGTAAGTGGCTGTTTGTTGTTTTTTGTTTTGTTTTTTTAACTGGCTACAAGGGGGGGCCCTGGCTACAAGGGGGGGGGGGGCCTGGCTAAAAGGGGGGGAGGCCTTGGCTACAAGGGGGGGGTCCCTGGCTACAAGGGGGGGCTCTGGCTACAAGGGGGTCCCTGGCTACAAGGGGGGTCCCTGACTCCAAGGAGGGCCCTGGCTACAAGGGGGGCCTGGGCTACCTAAAAGGGGGCCCTGGCTACAAAGGGGGGTCCCTGGCTAAAAAGGGAGTCCCTGGCTACAAAGGAGGTCCCTGGCTGCAAAAGGGGCCCTGACTGCAAAAGGGGCCCTGACTACAAGGGGTCCCTGACTACAAGGGGTCCCTGACTACCTAGGGGTCCCTGGCTACCTATAGGGGGCCCCTGACTACCTACAGGGGGCCATTGACTACCTACAGGGGGCCCCTTGCCTACCTGAAAAGGGGCCCTGGCAACAAGGGGGGGGCCCGG
>JAODAL010058840.1:0-21853 GCA_025379985.1 Phyllomedusa bahiana | reverse complement strand
TATATTTACAGATCAGCTTCTTTTCTTAAAAATTAACCCTTTTATCACAGAGCCAGCTTCTCTCCTCTATCAATAACCCTATAAATCACAGAGCCAGCTTCTCTCCCTCTATCATAAACCCTATATATCACAAGCCAGCTTCTCTCCTCTATCATATAACCCTATATATCACAGAGCTTCAGCTTCTCTCCCTCTATCATATAACCCAAATATATCACAGAGCTCAGCTCCTCTCCTCTACCCATAAAAACCCTATATATGACAGAGCTCAGCTTCTCTCCTCTATCATATAACCCTATATATCACAGAGCTCAGCCCTCTCCCTATCATATAACCCAATATATGACAGAGCTCAGCTTCTCTCCTCTATCATATAACCCATTATATCACAGAGCTCAGGTGCTCTTCCTCTATGATATAACCCTATATATCACAGAGCTCAGCTTCTCTCCTCTATCATATAACCCTATATATCACAGAGCTCAGCTTCTCTCCTCTTCAATATAACCCTATATATCACAGAGCTCAGCTGCTCTCCTCTTCAATATCATAGAACCCTATATATCAAAGAGCTCAGCTTCTCTCCCTCTATCATATAACCCTGTATATCAGAGCTCCGCTTCTCTCCCTCTAATATATAACCCTATATATCACAGAGCTCAGCTTCTCTCCTCTATCATATAACCCTATATATCACAGAGCTCGGCTTCTCTCCTCAATCATAGAACCTTATATATATCAAAGAGCTCAGCTCCTCTCCTCTATCATATAACCCTATATATCACAGAGCTCAGCTTCTCTCCTCTATAATATAACCTATATATCACAGAGCTCAGCTTCTCTCCTCTATCATAGAACCTTACATATATCACAGAGCTCAGCTCCTCTCCTCTATCATAGAACCGTATATATCACAGAGCTCAGCTTCTATCATATAACCGAGGAAACTGACCTTCCTGTTGATGGGCAGATGGATGAGGTAAACTCCATCTTGTCTAAATCAGGAAGAAGTGCAGCTCCAGCTTAAGAAGGTTAAAATAGACAAATCACCAGGTCCTGATGGTGTACACCCCTGTGTGCTGTGGGAGTTAAGTAATGTCATAGACAAGCCTATTTTTAAAATTTATGGACTGTCTAATAACGGGGTATGTCCCAAAGGATTGATACATAGCAATTGTGGTACAAATATTCAAAAAGGGGTCAAAAAGCGATCCAGGAAACTACAGGCCCGGGGAAGTTTTTAAACCCCTGTTGTAGGTAAAATGTTTGAAGGTTTCCCCAGAGATGCTATCCTGGAGTATCTTTAACTGAAAAATAAAATTTTAACGCCGTTCCAGCATGGGGTTTTTGAAGCATCGGTCCTGTCAGACTAATCTCATCAGCTTCTAATGAGGAAGTCAGTGCTAGACTGGATCAGGGTAGGGACTGGATGTCATATATCTAATTTTTCTAAAGCATTTTTATACGGTGCCACCCAAAAGATTGGTAAGTAAAATGAGAATGCTTGGACTGGGGGAAAATGTGTGCAAGTGGTAAGCAATTGGCTCAGAGATAGAAAACAAAGGGTAGTAATTAACGGTACATACTCAGACTGGATTGCTGTTACTAGTGGGGTACCACAAGGGTCAGTATTGGGCCCTATGCTCTTCAACATTTTCATTAATGATCTTACACAGGGATTACACAGTAGAATATCGATCTTTGCAGACGATACTAAGCTCTGTAAAGTAATCAACACAATAGAGGATAATGTGTTATTACAAAGGGATCTGCATAAGTTGAAGGAAAAATCCATTCCATGGTTACTTGTTAAACGGAAAGATGCTGGGAAAAAATGACATGGAAAAGGACTTTGGAATAATCCTGGTGGACAGTAAACTTAATTGTAGCAGCTGCCAAGGCAAACAGGATCATGGGGTGCATTAAAAGGGGCATAAATGCACATGATGAGAACATCCTTCTTCCATTATACAAGTCACTGGTTAGACCACACATGGAATATTGTGTACAGTTTTGGGCACCAGTGCACAGGAAAGACATTGTAGAGCTTGAACAGGTTCAAAGGCGACAACAAAAATAATAAAAGGACTGGGTGGACTACAGTACACAGAAAGATTAGCAAGATTGGGGTTATTTAGTTAAGAAAGAAGACGTCTTTGGGGGACATAATAAATATGTATAAATATACTAAAGGTCAATATAGAGATCTCTCCCAAGATCTATTCATACCTAGGATTGTATCCAGAACAAGGGGGCGTCCTCTACGTCTCGAGGAAAGAAGGTTTCCACACAGAAAGGGATTCTTTACTGTTAGAGCAGTGAGACAGTGGAACTCTCTGCCAGAGGGACTTGTCATGATGAATTCACTAACAGAGTTCAAAAACGGTCTGGATGCATTTCTAGATGTAATAATATAACAAGTTATAGTGACCGGGAATCTGGAGAAGGGTCTGGAGACATTTCTAGATGTAATAATATAACAAGTTTATAGTGACAAGGATTCTGGAGAAGGGTCTGGAATACATTTCTAGATGTAATAATATAACAATCATAGTGACCCGGGATTCTGAGAAGGGGCCTGGAGACATTTCTAAATGTAATAATAGAACAAGTTATAGTGACAAGGATTCTGGAGAAGGGTCTGGATACATTTCTAGATGTAATAATATAACAAGTCATAGTGACCGGGATTCTGGAGAAGGGTCTGGATATATTTCTAGATGTAATAATAGAACAAGTTATAGTGAACGGGATTCTGGAGAAGAGTCTGGATACATTTCTAGATATAATAATAGAACAATTATAGTGACCAGGATTCTGGAGAAGGGTCTGGGTACATTTCTAGATATAACAATAGAACAAGTTATAAATGACCAGGATTCTGAGAAGGGTCTGGATACATTCTAGATGTAATAATATAACAAGTCATAGTGACCGGATTTTGGGGAAGGGTCTGGATATATTTCTAGATGTAATAATAGAACAATTATAGTGACCGGGATTCTGGAGAAGGGTCCCGGATACATTTCTAGATGTAAAATAGAACAAGTTATAGTGACCCAGGATTCTGGAGAAGGTCTGGATACATTTCTAGATGTAATAATAGAACAAGTTAAAAGTGACCAGGATTCTGGAGACGGGTCTGGATACATTATCTAGATGTAATAATAGAACAATTATAGTGACCGGGATTCTGGAGAAGGGTCTGGATACATTTCTAGATGTAATAATAGAACAATTTATAGTGACCGGGATTCTGTAGAAGGGTCTGGATACATTTCTAGATGTAATAATATAACAAGTTCTATGACCGGGATTCTGGAGAAGGGTTCTGGATACATTTCTAGATATAATAATAGAACAAGTTATAGTGACCAGGATTCTGGAGAAGGGTCTGGATACATTTCTAGATGTAATAATAGAACAAGTTATAGTGACCGGGATTCTGGAGAGGGGTCGTTTATCCAGGGATTATTCTGATCGCCAGAATGGACTCAGGAAGGAATTTTTTTCCCTGAAATGAGGACAATTGGCTTCTACCTCATGGGGCGGGAGGGGGGGTTGCCTTCCTCTGAATCAACTCTATAGCACAATAGGCTGAACTGGATAGATGTCTGTCTTTTTTTGCCTTACAAACTTTGTAACTATGTATCACAGAGCTCAGCTTCTCTTGTCTATTATATAACCATACATATTTTTCATACTACCACTATAGTCAGAACTGACACAATGGAACAATTGGAGTAGATAGGAAACACAGATGTCTCACGAATGATCACTTGATTATGTCCGAAATTATTTAAATACTATTAGGCAGTGTTCACACGGCTTATTTCGCCGTGGATTTGCGCCGTACTGTGCGCCGGATTTGCGCTGCAGTACGGCGCCAATCCATCGGAGTCATTACGGTAATCCACTGCTCTCATAGAGAACAGTGGATTCCGTCTCTTCTCCCCGCTCAGTGAATCGCCGGGCGGGGAGAAAGTGACATGCACATTATCCAGGCGCAATATGCGCCGTGGATAATGAAGTCTATGGGGCCGACGGGCAGCACCGCCCCCCCACCCCGCCCCTTATTCAAGCCGGAATTGCGAGCGAAATCTGAACGAGGCCTTAGTCTGACTTATTTAAATAAATCAGACTAAAAAAGTGTCTGTGGCTTTTTACAGACACTTTTTTTAGTCTGACTCATTGTATTAATAATATGTGGATAGTTTTTATTTTTCCATTAACCCCTTAAGCCGAACGCCTGAAAAGTAGTTAATGACCAGAACATTTTTTTAGTTTTTTGCCTCCTTGCGTTTCAACAGTTGTAACTTTTTTTTTTTTTGAATGACGCAGTTGTATGAGGCCCCGTTTTATTCGAGACAAGTTGTACTTTATGGGGGAATAGTTTAAATTCACTGATAAATAATTGCAGAATTTTTTATTTTATGTTTTTTTTTTCAATTATTTTCAATTTTTTATTTTATTTTTTTTACACCATTCACATTTCACACTTGACCTGTAGAATTAATCTAACAAGTTATTATTACAGTCGTTTGGACACCTAATATGTGTAGGGGTTTTTTTGTGTTTGTGTAATGTATGCCCAATTATTTTCTATTAAATATTTTTATTTTATTATTTATTTATTTACACTTTTTATGTTTTTTTATTTCTTTTTTTCTTTTTTTTTTTTTTTAAATCCCATGAAGGGAGAACTGTTACTTTATTTTTTTTTCTTTTTTTACACTTGGTAATGTATCAACATATTCATATATGCTAATACATTATAAACTGTGTCAGTGTGACACAGGCAGTGATCAGGGCAGCTCAAAGTCTGCGCTGATCACTGGCTTATTACACAGACAGCCCTGGGGCTACTCTAGGTCCCCAGGGCTGACTGTGCAGCTGTTCCCCGGGCTCTGTCAGGTCACCGGGTGTTCAGATCACCCGACAGAGCAGGGAAGCCCTTTGATTGCGTTGCAGTGATGAACTATGGCAATCACAGGGTTAAAGCACCAGGGAGCCGAGGTTTCCCCCACTCCCCGGTGCTTGCCGGAGCTGCACTTGAGGCAGGGCTGTGTAGTACAGCCCCAATCTCCACTCTGCTGCGGCGCCGGAAACTCCGATGTCTGCAGCAATGTCAAAAGACGTCGCTGCAGACGAACGACCTGAAATGCCCGACACCAAAAGACTGTGGGTGGGAGGTCGTTAAGGAGTTAAAGTATTACATTTTTAAAATTTCGGATGTAATCAAGTGATCATTCGTGAGAGCGCTTGTTTCTTTCTACCTCCAATTGTTCCATTGTGTCAGTTCTGAATATAGTGGTAGCATAAAAAAAATAATTTCTACATCGAGGAACTTTTCAGCACGGGATCCTGCGATTGAGGAGGTGGGGATCAGCAGCCTCTTTTATCACAGCAAGTCTGATACCTGACGGAAGTCAGTCTGGAGAATTATATCGCCTGCACACCTGTTATTAAAGGTGGAAGTCCTGTTTATACGATCTTGATCATTCATCCATACGTTACTGGCACCAGGAGTGCGCTTTGGCGTTCTTCTTGTATTTAGTTTCTACAGTATCTTCAACTTCTGCATATAATCATAATAATATGTTAGAGCTCAACTTCTCTCCTTCTGTAATTTAACCCTATACAGTTAGGTCCAAATGTATTTGAACACTGATACAAATGTTGATTTGTGTACCTGTTTAATGAAACATATTCATGTTATAGTTATATATTCGCCGGGCGGGGAGAGGAGACGTAAGCCCTAGTTCTCTATGAGAACTGTGACTGACCGTACTGAATGGGCCGTTTTCGGCCCGTAATTGGCGCACTTCGGCGCGTAATTACGGACCGAAATACGGCCCATTTTAAGCCGTGTGAACATGGCCTTAGGAGTTTCAGCTTCTTAACATGTGCCACCCTGTTTTTAAAGGGATCAAAAGTAATTGGACAAATAAAATGTTAATTTCTACTACTTGGTTGAAAACCCTTTGTTGGCAATGAATACCTTATACATTATCATGTGTTGTGTGCAATTTATGGGCTAGAAGGTTTTTAGGTTCACTTTGGGGTACATATGGATATATACATGCTTTAGTATTTTGTATTTTTAATTATGAATAAAGTATATATTTTTTAGTGTTTGGAGCTTATATTTGGTGATTTTTCCTATATACACAAGCCGCTTCTCCCCTTTTTATCATAAAACCTTATATTTTCCAAGCTGCTTGTTCTTACTCTATCTTATAACCCTATATATATACATGCTCAGTATTTTTATTATCAATTATAACCTAATATATATCTTAGTGTTGGAGCTTATCATCTTGATTTTTCCTATATATCACAGAGCTCAACTTCTCTCCTCCATCATATAACCCTATATATCACAGAGCTCCGCTTATCTCCCTCTATCATATAACCCTATATATTACAGAGCTCAGCTTCTCTCCCTCTATCATATAACCCTATATATCACAGAGCTCAGCTTCGCCCTCCTATCATATAACCTATATATCACAGAGCTCAGCTTCTCGCCCTCTATCATATAACCCTATGTATCACAGAGCTCAGCTTCTCTCTCCCCTATCATATAACCCTATAAAATCACAGAGCTCAGCTACTCTCCTTATCATATAACCCTATATATAACAGAGCTCAGCTCCTCTCCCTCTATCATATAACCCTATATATCACAGAGCTCAGCTCCTCTCCTCTATCACATCCTGCTCTCAGACCACATAACAGGTTATCATTAAGTTTCATACAACTGCTGGGAAATGGCCTAGAGAAACCTAAACTAACCTCCCTATTCATTGGTCCTTAAATATCATGGGCTTCATCTTTGGTACAGAGGTCCTCACTAGTGCGTTCGCACGAGGTTACTTTATAAATACCACAGTAAATGCTGCTTCTTAATCCATCATCTCATTTAAATATTCTCACCCTGAAATGTAACTCCTGGACTTTGTATTTGTAAGCAGGTCCAAATTACACTTTGCAAGGAATGCTCCCCCCTTGCCCAACTTAAGCCACTGCAAATATTACCATGTTGGCCACTAATCAATGGCCTTTCATGTGTTCTCAGTGCACTTTTGCAGATGTAGACGGGTATTACCATTCTAGCACATTTCTGCTGTGTCTCTGATCGGTCTAGTGACCTGACACAGGGCTACGAATAAAACACTATAAATATCATCATATACAATATAATCGTATAGCATCACAGAGCTCAGCTTCTCTCCTCTATTATATAACCCTATATATCACAGCTCTGCTTCTCTCCTCTATCTATAACCCTTTTTATCACAGGCTCAGCATTTCTCCATACATATAAAAACCCATATATCACAGAGCTCAGCTCCGCTATCAAAACACCCATAAATAATCAGTCATATACAAAGTAACTCTATACTATCACAGAGCTCAGCTTCTCTCCTCTATTATATAACCCTATATATCACAGCTCTGCTTCTCTCCTCCATAATATAACCCTATATATCACAGAGCTCAGCTCCGCTATCATGTAACCCTATATATCACAGAGCTCAGCTTCTCTCCTCTATTATATAACCCTATATATCACAGCTCTGCTTCTCTCCTCTATCATATAACCCTATATATCAGAGGCTCAGCTCTCTCTCCTCTATTAATAACCTATATATCAAAAAGCTCTGCTTCTCTCCTCCATCATATAACCCTAATATATCACGAGCTCTGCTCACTTCTCTATCAATAACCCCTATATATCACAGAGCTCAGCGCCTCTCCTCTATCATATAACCCTATATATCACAAAGCTCAGCTCCTCTCCCTCTATCATATAACCCTATATATCACAGAGCTCAGCTCCTCTCTCCCTCTATCATATAACCCTATATATCACAGAGCTCAGCTCCTCTCCCTCTATCATATAACCCTATATATCACAGAGCTCAGCTCCTCTCCTCTATCATATAACCCTATATATCACAGAGCTCAGCTCCTCAATCATATAACCCTATATATCACAGAGCTCAGCTTCTCTCCCTCTATCATATAACCCTATATATCACAGAGCTCAGCTCCTCTCCTCTATCATATAACCCTATATATCACAGAGCTCAGATTTTCTCCCTCCATCACATCCTGCTATTGGATAGGGCAGCATAAACCACCTGAGAAGTTCCCTTTTAAGTTTACTATAAAAACACATTCTAAAAAATAAATGTGTGCCTTTTTGATGTATACATACTTAATGCACTTTTATTCAGAAAATGTACCAAAAATGTGTGAACCCAGCCTTGATGGGTGTAAACTGACTATAAACTCAAGTATGCTACCCCCTATTTGACTCCTGTGAACCTTGATGAAAGATATGCAGCCTTAGGCCATGTCCCCACGGCACCGGTTTGCGGCCGGTTTTGCAGACCGTCTGATAAACCGGCCACAAATCAACACACCGGGCTTCTATGGAAAACCTGTGCAACAGCCCCCACTGCACGGGTTTTCTGCCGGCCGCCCGAAAAACATTGAACATGTTCATTCTTCCATCCGGTTTTTGGACGAAATATAAACATATCAATGGGACGGGGGAGGGCTTTTCTTGGCTCATCGCGGAGAGAAGCCGTCCCCCGGCGGCCGTGGGGACGGCACTAAAACAGGACAAATGCCGGTTGGATAAACCGACCAGTGTTTGTCCTTTGCCGTGGGGATGAGCCCTTATGCACTTTGGTATTTGTTTGAATCTTATAGAAGTGAATGAGGTCTATGGATACGGTAGATTCATATCCATGTACATATATATTCATCTAGACAGTTTGTGTGTATGTATATGTACATATACAGTAGGGAAGAGAAGTATTTGATACACTGTCGATTTTGCAAGTTTTACCACCTACAAATAATGGAGAGGTCTGTAATTTTTATTGTAGGCACACTTCACCTCTGAGAGACAGAATCTAAGTTGTCCTTGTCCTCCTGGAAGACCCAGCCATGACCCATCTTCAATGCTGTTACTGAAGCAAGGAGGTTGTTGGCGATACATGGCCCCATCCATCCTCCCTTTAATGCGGTGCAGTCACCCTGTCCTCTTTGCAGAAAAGCACCCTCAAAGTATGATGTTTCCACCCCCATGCATCATGACTGGCACAATGTTCCTGGGGTTGTACTCATCCTTCTTCTTCCTCCATACACGGCGACTGAAGTTGTTCCCAACAAGTATGACCTTCTCCCAAGCCGCCTCTGGATCATCCAGATGGTTATTGGTGATCTTCAAACAGGCCAGGACATATGCTGGTGTGAGCAAGGGGACCTGGCGTGCCCTGCAGGATTTTAATCCATGACGGGGTAGTGTGTTACTAATGGCAATATTTGAGACTGTGGTCCCAGCTCCATACAGGTCATTGACCAGGTCCTCCTGTGTAGTTCTGGGCTGATTCCTGACCTTCCTCAGAATTCTCTTTACCCCACGAGGCGAGATCTTGCATGAAGCCCCAGACCAAGAAAGATTGACAGTCCTCTTGTGTTTCTTACATCTTTCTTACAATAATTGCGGCAACAGTTGTTGCCTTCTCACCAAGCTGCTGCCTATTGTCTTGTATCCCATACCAGCCATGTGCAGGTCTATAATTTTGTCCCTGGTGTCCTTAGACAACTCTTTGGTCTTGGCGATGGTGGAGAGGTTGGAGTGTGATTCATTATGTGAACAGGTGTCTTTTATACAGGTAATGATTTCAAACAGTTACAATTAATACAGGTAATGAGTGCAGATTAGGAGGGCTTCATAAAGAAAAACTAACCGGTCTTTGAGAGCCAGAATTATTGCTGGTTGGAAGGTGATCAAATACTTATTTCATGCAATAAAATGCAAATGTGAATTTCTGGAATTTTTTTGGTAGATTCTGTTTCTCACAGTTGAAGTGAACCTACGATAAAAATTACAGATGTCTCCATTCTTTGTAGGTGGGAAAGAAAACTTGCAATACTTTTCTAAAAGCAATAACAGAGGAACAGCACAACACAGAGTTATAAGAGAAGATGCTCCAGGATTATTTCACAGGCAATACAGGTATTTACTAAAACAGTTATATCAGAAGATATCACAGGTTTCTTTAAAGGGGTTGTCTCGCTACAAAGATTGCTTTTTATGTTAAACATCTTGCAAAAGCAAGTCACTTTCCAGTGTATTGAATACTTATTTCCCCCCTGTGTATGTGTGTGTGTGTGTGTGTGTGGTGTGTGGTGTGTGTGGTTTTGTGGTTTGGTGTGTGTGTGTGTGTTGGTTTTATATAATATATATATATATATATATATATATATATATATATATATATATATATATATATATATAAATATATGAAGAAAGGCAGCACTCTATAAAAATGAAGAGAAAATGTGGGTGCCAGCGAAAACATGGGACAGCAGTCCTATTAAATATTAAAAATAATGCAGAAAACTTTATTCTAACATGTCCAATAGCCATTGGACATTTGGAATAAAGTTTTTTGCATCATTTTGAAAGAGGAGTGCTGCGGTTTTCCTTGGATGGATATATATATATATATATATATATATATATATATATTAATATATATATATATATATACACACTTTTTTAAAATTAATATACACATCCATGAAATGTGAAGACGAACGGCGTGAGCCGTACGACTATGACCCAGGATTAATACTGAGCAGCAGGAGGCGCTGGGACTTTGCAGATATTTTATACACACACAAAGATTTCTCCTACTGCCAAGAGTCAACAGTTCTTCAATTATATTACAGCTGAAGGGGGGAAAATAACCTTAGGATCTTGTAACCTCTGAGCCAGCAGTTCGATAACTGTCAGCATTGTTTGAGGGGCTTGTTTGCATTGTTTTGCATTGCAGTTTACTTTAGCCTTGGGGACACTGGTTTGCTCACATTCCAGCCCCCCCCCAATTACTTCCCATTATTTACATTCTGTGTTTCTTTGGCTGCATCTATCTGAAGTATTTAACCCTGGTCTATTCTAAAGCCCACTTCCATTTTGTTTGTTCTCCTGTGTGGAACAGAGTGACCTTTTCTATACATGACAGTGGCTGGGGTAGTAAGTTATTGGAATTTCCCGGATAGTGAACTTTTAACTCATTTATGGACACATTGGAAACAAGCACCTGCTGCAGCCCTTACCTAGAAGTTGCAAGGATTAAACCACAGCATAAACAACAATATGTTATAGAACTTTCATAGGGTGATTCTAGAATACTGCAACGATTAATATATTCAATGTTTATCCATCCTTCAAAAAAAAAATTAAACCCCAGCAAATGTGATAAAATAACGACAAGTTAAAGTCCCCTTGGTGATCTGGTGTAGAAGCTCTGAAAGGCGCTCTATTCTGTTTATCACCGGCCAGCACATGACTGCTATAACCAATTGATAGTGTCAGGGATCAAGTGCCATACTACTGGAATCATCGATCAGTGATGAGAGTCATGATGCCAATAGTATGGAACATGGTCACTGGTTAAAGCAGTCATGTGCCAGCCTGTAGTAAGCAGGGAATGGAACACCCGCTGGACTTTCTCCACTGGATTACCAGCTGAGTAGAGAATTAAAAGGGTTTTGCCACAAAGTAAAATTGCAAATTAAATAACAAACATTTTCACCATTCATTATTATTAAAAATTCTGCACTGTTTTTGTTTTAGCTGCTCCTTTAGTGATCCATTGTTTACAGCTCGTCTCCAGGGGATACGACCAGGGCTGAGAGCTCCGCACTCTTGGTCGCACATGCTCAGACATCACCTCTCTCCTCAAGCAGCTACTGAGTGTTCAAACCCCAGGTGCTGTCATTCTACTCACGCCCTCTGTTCCTTAGTAATTAGTCAAACAGTGCAAATAAATAAAAAATAAACCTCAATGAGGTCTGTGCATTGATAAAGAGAGAAAAAATCCACAGGTTTGATTCCTGCAGGTGTTTGAACCTAGGACCCTTGTGCTGTGAGGGAAAAGCTTTACCTCTGAGCTACTCACAGCTTTATACATAAACAGACCTTTCTTTGACTAGAGAGAAGAAAGCCCTGGTGATGTCATCCTGCTGGGTCACATGATATGCAATTCAAAGAAATCACACACGCCCCCTTCTGAGCACACAGCGCTGGATGCAGGAGGTATGAAATGAGATTGTGGCAAAACCCCTTTAAGTATAGTTTGTATTGCTAGTTTATCACATTTGCTGGAAACCCTCTCTAAAGAGAATCTGTGGCCTTTCCCGGCATATCTGTTTCAGTAAATACTAGTATTCCCCATGAAATAACAATTTTGGAGCATTTTTTCTTAGATCTCTAAGTTGCATAGTTCCCCAGTTATTTCACCTAGAAATTCATTACCAATCTGTCAGCTGGGTGTTACCAGCTGGGGGTGTGTTCCTGCACTGTCTGACATTGTCCAATCAGTGCTGCAGGGACACAATTCTCTGGATACAGCAATGGTAACGCCCATCTGACTGATTCAGCAATACTTTTCCAAAAGCAATAACAGAAAAACAGCACAACACAGAGTTATAAGAGAAGATGCTCCAGAATGATTTCACAAGGAGCACAGATATTTACTAAAACAGACATATCAGAAGATATCACAGGTTGTCTTTAAAGGGGTTGTCTCGCTACAAGGATTGCTTTTTATGTTAAAGACCTTGCAAAAACAAGTCACTTTGCAATATGTGTCCATTAACAGTGTCCTACCTATTCCTAGATATCCCCTCTTGTATGGGCTGCATCAGCTCCTCAGGTCACTATAGCTACAGACCTGTTTGATCTATCCTGATAGGCTGCCAGCACTGGTCGCTATAGCTACAGACCTGTTTGATCTATCCGGCTAGGCTGGTACTTACTAGCTATGGTCCTGCTATAGCTTCACAGACCGTTGCTTCTGATATCTATCCTTATAGGCTGTCAGCACTGGTTGCTATAACTACAGACCTGGCTTCTACTGCAGCCTAGTAGAAGCCAGTAAACACGTCCCTGAATTAAAAATTAAACCAAGTAAACAGGACAAATCAGTGTAGTGAGACAACCCCTTTAAGGCCGCCACAGAGCATACGTGGGGGTAAGGGCCAGCGGGACATATGTTCCAGGTACTTTGTGTGAATTGGGACCCAAAAAAGTCTTCCTGCCTTGGCCATGGTTTTTTAGATACAGTACTGCACGCATGCAGAGTAATATACATAGAATATTTTTACAAGGTTTGATTTTGTAATTTTTAGCAGAGTTTGGCATTAGTGTTGATTTAGTTCTATCTAAAAACAATATACACAATATTAACATATATGTACTTATTATTTTCATTGCTTCCGTGCTGTGCACAGATTGACAGGAGTCACTGTCCCCATGGGACTAGCAATCCGCTTTCCCTATCTCAGACAGACACACTAGGGTCAATCTCACTAGAAGCCAATTAACTCATCAGGTTATTAACTATGTTTTTAGAGAGCTAGAAGAATTCAGAGGAACTCTACACAACTGTGTATGAACTAATGCTGGCCATAGACAAAACTAGAAATCACAACATGTATGTGGAAATCTTAAGGGTTACATTTGGAGTGTGTATATGCAAAGAAGAATTTATTTTCATTGGCTGAAGAGAACTGGAAGCTAAAACTATCTTTAAGGCCTAAACAATTACAGTATTTAACCCCATATCCACAAATAAATCAGGCAAATAAACAGAAATGTGTTGTCTCCATGGTCCCAATGTTGCATTGAGTTGAATTTGTTTTATGCTAAATATTTGTCTATATAGTGAAGAAAAGAGACCAAGAAAAAACCAAAAATGTAAAACAAATGCAAATGAGTTTTAAACTTCTAAGGGTGCGTTTCCACATTGAGGCTATTACAGCCAAGAACGAGTCTAAAACAAGAAGACTCAGTCTTTCCTTTAATATGTGTCCTCCAATTATGATCCATTTCTGGGTGTAAATAAAAAAAATTGTCAATATAATTGTACCCATAATACCTAATAGAGAATACGCAATGCAGATGACAAGGCCACACTGAGATATCTGCACAATGTGGTTTTTACTGATCCTTCCCATGACCTCTTCCTGGTTATAAAAGAGAAAAAAATTATTAAAATCTGATTATTTTTAGAAGGTGTTGTCTAAGGATAAATATTTGCAAACTTAGCAGTTGAATTGTTGTCCACATATCTTAAAGCAGGTAACACCTACAGGTGGTAAGATGTTATTGCACCTGAGGGACTATAAAAAAAAAAAGAAAAAAAGCTTGGTTTACACTCAATTATCAGAAAAAAAATCTTAAAAACATCCTAGAACATATTAGTTAGTGATTAATGTTATGAATTGTTTAACCACATACTAGTCTACACTTTACTTAAGCTTATATAATATGAAACTATGGAACTACTTTAAATCCATGTTTGATTTGGGTTAGCACTGGTATCCTTGTGTCTTTTCCTGTATTTATTTATTATTTAAATGGTACCTATACAACATATATACAAATATATATCTCTCTTTATCTCGAGATATATATATAAATATGTGTGTGCATATAGATAGATATGTGTATGTATGTGTGTATATATATATATATATATATATATATATATATATATATATGGTTTATGTTGCATATATGATGCACATACGTATTTGCTATTTTGTATACAGGTACTAATTAATACGCTATAGTTAAATACACAAATATAAAAAATTTTTTATATATAGTATACAAGTACTAAATGCTACGTTGTAGTTGAATACACATTTATTTATGTAAATGTATTTGCAAATTTGTAAAAAGTAGTAAAAAAGGCCATTTTTGAAATGTATGTTAGACATGTTTGTAAAACAGGAACTAAAAAGCATTGCTTTTATGAATGTTTTACATTTAATTTTGGGTATACAAGTACTAATATGAAATTTTTTTGATGAAAGGGGTTATAAATTTTTATATTGTAAAAAGGGGAAACAAATAGGGCATTGTTTTGTTTTTAATTTTAAATTAAAAATGTTATATTTTATCCCAAGAAACTAATATCCCAATTTTTTTAAATGCATTTTATACTTTTTTTGCATAAAAGGTTTAAATATGCGTTTTTGTTGTAGGGCATGTTATACTTTGTTTTTATACAGGTACTAAAAATGCATTTTTTTATGTAGTTATATTTGTCCCAAGAAACTAAATAGGGCTTTTTGCTGTAGTTTTGTTATACATTTTATATTGAAATACAAGTACAAATATGCATTGTTTTATGTATTTTATCCCACTTGTATACGGGTTTTTAATACCCGATTGTTGAAAAAGAAAATTTAATTTTATAAAAGGTACTAATATGCGTTTGGTTGTATGAATTTTAAATTTTTGAAATAAAGGAACAATATGCAAATTTTTTTGTTGTATTTATATTTTTTATTTTGTAAAAGGGGTACTAAAATCGATTGTTTATGTATGTTTTTTTTGTATACAGGTACAATATCTTTTTTTTTGGTATGTATGTTATATTGTATACAGGTACTAATTTTGGCGATTTTTTGGGTATGTTATGTTATTTTGAAATACAGGAACTAAATTGCGTTTTTTTGTATGAATTTTTTTTATTGAAATTTACAGGACTAATATCTTTTGTTTTTTATGATGTTATACATGTTATATTGTATACAAGTACTAATATGCGATTGTTGTATGTATGTTATATTGTATACATTACTAAATGCGATTTTTTTAATGTAGGGTTTCCATTTTTTATTTATACGGGTTATTTAAACTAATATGCTTTTTTTTTAAAATGAAAAATTTTTAAAGGTGTATTTAAAAAAATTTCTACACTCTGTTTCTTTCTTGCATTGTTTCACAGGTTAAGAAACAGTTTAGAAACAAGCCACAGAAGCTTTCTTTGCGCACTAACCCCAGTTCTCTTAGAAAATTTTTTTAAAACCCCCCCCTTTTTTAAATTTTTTGGGGGGCCCCCCCCAAAAAAACCCCCCCCTTTTTTTTTTTTGGTTTTTTTTAATTTTTTTTTTTAAACCCGGGGGGGGGTTTTTTTTTTTAAAATTTTTTTCCCCCCCTTTTAAAAAAACCCAGAAAAAAAAAGGGGTTTTTTTTTTAAAAAAATTTTTCCCCCTTTTTAAAAAAAAAAAGGGGGTTTTTAAAGGATTTTTCCCCCCAAAAAAAAAAAATTTTTTTTTTTTTAAAAATTTTTTTTTAAAAAAAATCCCTTTTTCCCCCTTTTTTTTTGGGTTTTTTTAAAAAAAAAAAAAAGGGGGGTTTTAAAACCCCAAAAAAAAAACCCCGGGGGGGGGAAAAAAAAAAACCCCCTTAAAAAACCCCCCCCAAAACCCCCCAAAATTTTTTCCCCCCCCCCCCCCCCCTTTTTTTTCCCTTTTTTCCCCCCCCCCCCCAAAAAAAAACCCCCCCCAATTTTTTAAGAAAGGGGAAAAAAAATTTTTAAAAATTTTTTTGTTTAAGTTTTTAAAATAAAAAAAAAAAAAAAATAAACCAAAAAAAAAAAAAAAAATTTTTAAATTTTTTTGGGTTTTTTTTAAAAAATTTTTTTTTGGTTTTTTTAAAATTTAAAAAATTTAAAAAAAAAAAATTAAAAAAATTTTAAAAAAAAAATTTAAAATTTAAATTTTAAAAAAGGGGGGAAAAAAAATTTTTTTTTTAAAATTTAAAAAAATTTTTTAAAAAAAGTTTTTTTTAAAAAATTTTTAAAAAAATTTAAATTTAAAAAAAAAAAAAATTAAAAATTTGGGGGAAAAAAAAAAAAAAAAAAAAAAACCCCCCTTTTTTTTTTTTCCCCCAAAAAGGGGGGGAAAACCCAAAAATAAAAAAATTTTAAAAAAATTTTTTTCCCAAAAAAATTTTTTAAAAAAAAAAAAAAAAAAAAAAAAACCCCTTTAAAACCCCCCATTTCCCCCTTTTTTTTTAAAAAATTTTAAAAAATTAAAAAATTAAAAAAAATTTTTTAAAAATTTTTTTAAAAAAAAAAAAAAAATTTAAAATTTTTTTAATTTTTTGGGAAATTTTTTGGTTTTTTTTTTATTTTAATTTAAAATTTTTTTTTTAAAAAAAAGGGAAAAATTTAAAAAATTTTAAAACTTTTTTTTTTTTTTAAAAATTTTTTTTTTGGAAAAATTTTTCCAAAATTCCTTTTTTTCCCTTTTTAAAAAAAAAGTTTTTTTAAAAATTTAAAAACCAAAAATTTTAAAAGGGGAAAAAAAATTTTTTTAAAAAATTTTTTTTAATTAAACCCTTTGGGTTTTTTTTTTTTTAAAAATTTTTTGGGGGGAAAAATAAAAAAAGGTTTAAATTTTAAAAAATTTTTTTTAAAGGGGGGTTTTTTTTTTTTAAAAAAAAAAAAATTTTAAAAAATTTTTTGTTTAAAAAATTTTTTCCCCAAAAACCCCCCCCCAAAAAAACCCCCCAAAATTTCCCCCAAAAAAAAAATCAAAAAAAGACCCCCCAAAAACCCAAAAAAAAAATTTTTTTTTTTAAAAAAAATTTTGGGTTTTTCCCCCCAAAAAAAAATTTTTAAAAATTTTTTTTTAAAAAAAAAAATTTTTTTTAAAAATTTTTTAAAAAATTTTTTAAAACAATTTTTTCCCCCCCAAAAAAAAAAAAAACAAAAATTTTTTTTTTCCCCCCCCCCCCTTTTTAAAAAAAAAGGGGCCCCCAAAAAAAAAAAAAAAACCCCACCCCCCCCCCAATTAAAACCCCAAACCCCCCAAAAAAAACCCCAAAAAAAAAAAAAATTTTTTAAAAAAAACAAAAAAAATTTTTTTAAGAAAAAAAAAAAAAACCCCAAAAAACCCCCCCCTTTTTTTTAAAAAAAAAACCCCCCACAAAAAAAACCAAAAAACCCCCCCCACCCCCCCCAAACCCAAAAACCCCCCCCCCCAAAACCCCCCCCTTCCAACCCCAAACCCCCACCCCCCCCCCAAAAAAAAAACAAACCCCCCTTTTTTTTTCCCCCCCCCAAATTTTTTAAAAAAAAAAAACCCCCCCTTTAAAAAAAAATTTTCCCCCCCAACCAAAAAAAAAAAACCCAAAAAAAAAATTTTCCCCAAAAAACCCCAAAAAAACCAAACCCAAAAAAACCACCAAAACAAACCCCTCCAAAAAAAAAAAACCCCCCCAACCAAAACCAAAAAAAAACAAAGGAAATTTAAAAAAAACCCCAAAAAAAAAACAAAAAACCCCCAAAAAAAAACAATTCCCCCAACAAAAAAAACCAAACCCCCCCCCCCAAAACCCCCCCCCCCCAAAAACCCCCCTTTTTTTCCCAAAAAAAGGGCCAAAACCGGGGGGGCCCCCCCCCAAAAAGGGAAAAAAATTTTTTTTCCCCCAAAAAAAAGGGTTTTTTGGGGGGGGGGTTTTTTTTGGGGGGGGGAAAGGGGTTTTTTTGTTTTGGGGGAAATTTAA
The DNA here is from genome assembly GCA_025379985.1 of Phyllomedusa bahiana. NCBI lineage: Eukaryota > Metazoa > Chordata > Amphibia > Anura > Hylidae > Phyllomedusa > Phyllomedusa bahiana. Next base: position 3,450 of record JAODAL010058840.1, on the reverse strand, counting down.
AAAAAAAAGGGGGGGGGGGCGAAAAAAAAAAAAAAAAAAAAAGGAGGGGGAAAAAAAAAATTTTTTTTTTGGGGGGGGTTTTAAAAAAATTTTTTTTTTTTTTTTTTTTTTAAAAAAAAAAAAAAAAGGGGGGGAAAGGGGGGGGAAAAATTTTTTGGGGGTTTTTAAAAAAAAAGGGGGGATTTTTTTTGGGGGGGGATTTTTTTCCCCCAAACCCCCCCCGGGGGCCCTTTTTTCCCCGGGGGAAAATTTCCCCCCGGGCTGAAATTTTTTGGGGGGCCCCCAAAAAAAAGGGGGGGGAGGGGGGGTGAAAAGGGGGGGGGGAAAGAAAAAAAAACCTTTTTAAAGTAAGATCCACATCAGCTCACTCTGCACTTCCCCAGTTCCCCTCCTGCTGCCATCTGATTTAGGGGACACGGAGCAAGGGGGGCCCGTCCCAAACCCGGGGTCATCCCCCACCTCCTCTGGGCGCCTTCCCTGCTGCCATTCCCCCCCCCCTTCTTGGAATAGTGGGCCCAATTTTCAACCCCAGGCACTTGGGGCCAGGATGTTAGGAAAATTTTTAAAAATGGAAGGGCATAACAACAGACTGGAGCAACTACTACCCCGGGGGGAAATCAGGGTAAAAAGGGGGTTCCTTTATCTACTGCAAATTGCCCACTGAAGAACTCTAGAATTTAGCTGTCTGAAAATCCCCCAGAAAAAATTCCTTTTTCCCAAATATTGGCATAGTTTTTTGCAAATAGGGGAAAAAACCGAGGTGTAACCAGTTTTCCCTTAATTTAAAACCGCAACTCACAGGGTTTTTTTCCCAAGGGGTCCTTTTCCTTTAGGGAAAGGGATAAAAACCCCAAAATTTTTTTTGTTTTCCTTTAGACTTTGCTACCTTGGGGAAAGTACAAAGAAGCCATGGGTTCATAAATTTTATCTTTTTCGAGGTCTATTAGGCCAAGTTGGTATCTGGTCTAGTAGACCCCAAAACAAATTTGGGGAAAATCACTCTCGGCTTTTAGCAACCCCAGTCAAAAAGGAGTAAATTAATAAGGGCCCTTCTAGTCATTCTTTTAGGTGTTTACTATTATTTTAAAATACATATAGTTGATGGTTTTTTTGAGGTTAATATTAGGGCCCAAATTGGTATCTGGTCTATAGACCCCAACCCAATTTGGAAAAATCACTCTCTGAACTAGCAACCCCAGTCTAACAGAAATAGTTAATAAGGTCCCTTCTAATCATTCTTTTAGGGGGGGGGGTTTTTTTCTATTATTTACATACATAAGTTATGTTTTTCGAGGGATTACCCAAATTTTGGGATCTGGTCCCCATTAGCCCCAACCAATTGGAAGATCCCTCTCTGCTCTAGGGAGGGCCTATTCCCGACTTTGGGGTATTTAAAAAAGGTCCCTTCTAGTCATTCTTTTTGGTAGTTTCTATTATTTACATACATAAAGTTGATGTTTTCAAAAATCTAAATTAAACCAAGTTGGTAAACTGTCTAGAAGAAACCCCAAAACCCCCTTTTTAAATCCCTCTCTGATCTAGCAAAACCCAGGGCTAACATTAAATTGTTAAAAGGTCCCTTCTAGTCATTCTTTTTTTGGGGGTTTTTTCTATTAAATTTTCATACTATGGACATAGGGATGGGCATACAGTATCTTCATAAAGGTTTTTTTAAAATTTTCGAAGCACCTTTAAAACCCTTTCCATACCTGTAGAACTTTTATGAACAAGTCTGGCCCACTCCCGTTTCAGGTTTGGGGGTAAAGGGTCACAACAGGTTTTCCCAAAGCCTTAAAATTTTTTGCCTAATGATAATCCAATTATTCTCAAAAGATTTTTAAACCCAAAATGTGATCAAATTTTCAAGTATAATCAAATTTTGGGGGATAAATTGAATTTTTTTGATCCTTAAATTTTTTACAGTTTTTATTGAAAAAAGGGGTCTGATAAAGGCCATCAAACCATAGGGCAAACTCAAGCACCAAACCTTTTTTAAATTTGATTCTTAAGGCCCAATTTGAAAAAATAATTTAAAATTTTGGGCCATACCCTGTTTTTCCCCCAACTTTAAAAACAGTGATTTATATAAATTTTTGCTCCTAAACTTAATTTTTAGGGGTTTTTTTTTCTATGAACAAGAATTTATATTTTTTGTTTAAAAAAACATAAACATGTATTAATATACCATGATTTCATCCCCATACATCACAGAAGCAACCAAACTCGGGAAAAGGGATAAAAAAAAACACAAGTCTTTTTTTTTCCGGGGGGGTCTTATTTTCGGGAAAAAAGGTATTTCCAAGTAAAAAATTAAACCCCAATAATAAAACAATAGTTCAGATAATTGGTTTTCCTTTCCCTTTCTCTGAAAAACCCCTGAAAGTTCAAAGAATTTTCTGATGATGGGTTCACAATTTCATTGTAATTTCCTGTAAGAGGAGCCAGGTAAAAACTTGTTTTCAAATTTTGAAGGCCCTTGTTTTCCTAAAAATTGAAAATAAACCCCAAAAATGTATTGTTTATTTTAAATACAAAAAAGATATTCTTTTAAACCCCCGAAATGAACAAAATTTTAATGAAAAATTTTTACCCCGGGTTAGAAGATTACATTGTATACCCCGGGAATCCGGGCACAAAGAAACCCTTCTATGCATAAAAAGGGAAGAACACACAAAGTGAATGAATGGGTAATGTTTTTAGGGGAGGGAAAAAAAACCCGAACTGGGGGTTTTCAAAGGGCACTATTTAATTTTTGATGGAAACTACCATTTCACCGAAAATTTAAAAAAGAATTTCCCCCTTAAGGGGGGCCCCAAATTATTCCCTTTACCTTCATTAGATTTTTTGGATGTAAATGCTAAATTTTCTGGGGCATCATTAATTTAATTTTTAAAGGGTTTTTTTTCCCCCAAAAAAAGAAACCCAAAACTACTAATATTTTAATGAGGTGGGAATCTAATTTTTTATTAAAAGTAATGTTTTAAAAAGCAACACAAACATTTTTTCATAACCGTAATATTAAACAAATATTCTTCATAACAAAATAATACCCCAAAAAATTCTTCATATTTAAAAACATACAAATTCCCTTTATACTAAAACACAAAAACCCTTTATAATTAAAAATACATAAAAATTCTTTTATAATAATAAACAAATATTCTTTAAAATTCTTAAAAACATAAAAAGTCTTTATAATAAAACACCCAAAAAATTTTTTTATAATCATAATAACCCTAAAAAAATTTTTTCATAAAACCCAAAATTTTTTCATAATAATACACAAAAATTTTTCATAAAAAAATAAAAAATTTTTCATAATAACCCCAAATATTCTTCATAAAAACCCTAATACACAAAAAACCTTCTAATCCCCAAATTTTAGTAAATTAAATTTTTTAATTTGAAAATTAATTTTTTCTAGGGTGTGTTTTTAAAGTTTTTTTTTAA
>JAODAL010058839.1:0-21854 GCA_025379985.1 Phyllomedusa bahiana | reverse complement strand
TTTTTGTTTGCGCACCCGGGCTTTGGGTTTCATTGACGCAGAATCTAGGGTTAAACCCTTAAAACAGCTTTTTCTATATTCACCAAAGGTTAATTTGGGAAAGGTGAAAAAAAAAAACCGTGTATTATTACCCAAAACAAAAACTTTATTTTTTTTTTTTTTATTTTGCCACCCGCATTTTTTCATTGACGCACATCTACGAAAATTCTTAAAAAGCAATTCTATTTTCCCCAAAGGTAAAATTAAAAGGTGAAAAAAAATTTTCGTTTATTTTACCAAAAACAAAACCAGTTACGTTTTTTTTGGGACTTTTGCTCACCGAGCACTTTTCATTGCCCGCACCCAATTGCAAAAAATTTTTAAAAACGAAATTCTATATTCCCCACAGGTGAATTAAAAGGTGAAAAAAAATCCCCTTTTTATTATACCCAAAATAACAGTTACGTGTTTTTTTTAATTTTTGGGGGCGAAACCCAAAGCTTGTTAAATTGCGCAACATCTACGTAAATTTTAAAAAACAGCAATTCAATTCACCACAGGTAAATTGAAAGGTGAAAAAAATACCTTTAAAAAACCAAAACAAAAACAGTTACGTGTTTTTTTACTTTTGCGCCCCCCAGCATTTTTTTTTTGCCCCCGCATTTTACAAAAATTTTTTAAAAAACGCAATTCTATATTCACCACGGGTGAATTAAAAGGGTGCAAAAAAAAACCGTTTATTAAAAAAAAACAAAACCCTTTACGGTTTTTTGACTTTTGCGCCCCCAGCATTGTTCATTGTCGCAGAAACTAATTAAATCTTTAACACAGCAATTCTTAACACCCGGGTAATTTTGAAAGGTCAAAAAATCCCGTTTTTTTTAATCAAAACATAAACATTACGTTTTTTTTTGACTTTTGCACCCCAAAGGCTTTTTTTTCCTTTGACGCGCAAAAAACGAAAATCTTAAAACAAAATTCTATATTCCCCCAAGGTAATTAAAAAGGTGAAAAAAATATGGGTTTATTTTTCCAAAAAAAAACAGTTACGTTTTTTTGACTTTTCCCGCACCCAGCATTTTTCCCATTGACGCAGCTTTAAAACGTAAATTTTAAAAAACAAAATTTCTATTTTCCCACCACGGTGAATTGAAAGGTGCAAAAAATAACCGTTTATTATACCAAAACAAAACCCGGGTTCCCGTTTTTTTTGCCCTTTTGCCCACCCACCCTTGTTCATTAAAGGGGCCGCATCAAACAAAATCTTAAAACAGAAAATTCAAAATTTTCCACCACAGGTGAATTAAAAGGGTTTGAAAAAAAATCCCGGGTTTATTATCCCAAAAACCCAAAAAACATTTTACGTTTTTTTTTGACTTTCGCACCCAGCGTTGTTCATTGATGTAGCATTACGAAAATTTTAAAATCAGCAATTCTTTATTCACCAAAAGGTGAATTAAAAGGTGAAAAAAATTTCCCGTTTATTATCCCCCAAAACAAAAACAGAAATTTTTTTTTGGATTTTTGGCCCAGTCCAGATTTGTTGTAGAACCTTGCATTTAAAAATTGAATCCAGCAATTTTGTTTTGTCCCCCGCAGTCACCCCCCAAAAAATGTCTTTCATCAGCTTCTTTCACTTTCCGTCCAACATGAAGCACCCCAAAGGGTTCACTCGTGTACCCACCACTTGGTTAATCCATTTTCGAAGCCCTCTTTGATGACAAAATGGGGTTTGGGGGTCAGAGGCATTTTAAAAAGACCCAAAGGGATTTAGTCTGCTTTTGAGCCCATTAAACCAGGGCCAATCAGGGGAGGTGAAGGAACCCGGTCAATCGGCAAAAATCCCGGCCGGTTGGCAACCCTTGCGGGGCCCCCCTTTGGCTTGTAGCCCGCAGCTTTGGTTTGAAAAAAGGTCAAGGGCCAAGTCACCTGGTGGTTTATGATGATGTTGACACATTGCGGATCCATCCGGGTCTTTTCCGCAGAATTTCTGCGAGGGGGTTCAAAAAGTGGAGGGAGGAAAACGTTTTGGGGAAGTGTAAATTTCGGGTCCCGCCAAAAAAGGGAAAAGGGGCGGTCGCAAAAGGGCCCTGTATGTTTCCCGCCACCCAGGGTCAGCGCAATTTCCGCTCCTCGCTTTCCCCGTCAAAAAGGTCCAGGCCCCTTTTTCAAGCCTGGGCCTTCTTTGAGAAAGGGCCTCTGATTCACCCAGCGATGCATATGCCGCCTTTGGTAAACGCATAAGTAGAGCAAAAACCTTAAGGGGTTTAAAACCCCCCACCAACGGGTTTTGTCCCATGCAGCGAATGCATGAGTTGAAATGGAGGGAACATTTGGGCCCAAAAAAAGGCCGGGGGCCCAACGCCAGGCCCCCAAAACCACAATCAAACCCCCCGTCTCCGCCCCCCTCCTCCTCCGCCCCCAAACCAAAGCTTCCTCAGCTCCCCTGTTCTCTCAGAGTCATGATAGGGATCAGCCTCCGCTTCCGCCTCCACCGCGCCCTGATAGTACCACCAGCACCACCAGAGACCCATCTACCCCATCTCCTTCCGCCGTTTGACGACCTGCAACGCGTACAGGGCTGGTCTAGAGCACCAGCCTTCTGTCTTCCAGGTTTGGAGAGCAGAAGAAACACTTTAACCCAAACATCCCAATGCAAAAGCACTGGAATGTCGGCATTGCCAGGGTTTTGGCCTTGGAAATGTTGCCTTTCCGTATCGTCTGGTGGTCACAGATGGGTTCCGCCATGTCATGGCCCACGCCTGCCCAATACCAGATGCAGAGCAGGCATTTCTTTGCCAGAAAAGCCGTCCCTGCCCTGGGCCAAGCATCTGTGTCATCTAATAAATTTTCAGCGCTTGTCTGCATCTGTGTCCGGAAAAAGTTACAATCCTCACCCAACCGACACATGGACTAGTAAGCACGGCCAAGAGTATATCTCTGTGACCTAGCTCCTGGGGATAGCCTGGGTGGATATATCTGGGACGGTGACGGTGGATCTCTAGGCTCGGCGCACGCCTTCAAAAACTGCAGGGAATGGTGCAGGGGCTCTTTACCCATGGTCCTTGGTGGCCATCTCGTCCAGAGACACCAGGCGTGTGCAATTAATCTGCTCTTGGAGACCGTCACACATCACACCACAGGTAGAAGTAGGGACGGCTCTCTGCAGAACGAAGAAAACCTCCCGAGCGCTTTTGGGGGGGGGGGCTGGGTGGATCAAGAACTTGTTGACAGGCAAGGTGGGTGTGCGATTAACGGCGAACGCTGGCCGCCCTCCTTACAGATCGGTAGGCTGGAGCATATCCCATTGCCTGGCAAATGTCAGGGAACCTGTCGTCTCCAGAAATTTCATAAAGAGCTACACCGGTGGTCTGGACTGCCTGTGAAGGAAGGCTCGAGGTCTGAGTTCAGCAATTACGCCCGTTCGCACCCTGCTTCGTTCCCGCCTGGCTGCGTGTCAGCTGTCTAGCTCGGTCCTCCGTCACACCGTTCTCATTGTTGACGTTTAGGCAACATGCTGGGAATTCCACCACTCTCCACCATGCTCCCAGCGATGTCCGTGGCAGCAGCGGCAATGCCATTACGCAGTACGAAGTGGACACATGGCCTAACAGGCAGCGGACTGCGAACCTCGGAGAGCTGTTGGAACACCGAGAGTGGGTGGCAGGTGAAAGAGCTCTTGCCACATCCTTGCCAGTTTGAAGAAGCCACCAAAATTTCAGCGCGGACAATGCACTTGTCAGCATGAGCATTGTGGTGAGCTTAGTTCTGGAACGATCGTTGGACCACTCTGAAGCAACAGGTCCCGCCAGCGACGGGGAGGAGACGGACACAGATGCGGACACGGAGCCTGTTTCTCTCCGTCAAAATCCACATAGGCACGACGTTTCACAATTTCATCGGGTCTTCATTAGGCAGTGGTTGGGGTCCAGAGCTAGTGCAAGGGGCGCAATCAAGCTCTTGGGTGCATCATCATCAGCAAGTCGGGCTGTGTGAAGCTGTGCAGAGCGCAGCGGAGGAGGAGAAGGAGGAGGTATTCCTAGACACCGAGTTACTGAAGTCCTGCTTGGAAGAGGTTGGCGCAAATTTGAGGCGGTGGAGGAAGAATGAGGAAAGATCAGTTTGCTAGTGCCTCCTCGACCCAGAGGCTTGGGAATCAAGGCTCCTCTCTCACATGGTGCTTGGATGCTCCATTTCCTCCAACATGAGCTCTCGCATTAAGGCACTCAAATGAACAACAGTTACTGGGTGGACCACCCTCCTGGATCCCGGTACAAACAAAATTCAGCACTTTCCATTCCACCACCAAATAGAGAGTAAAATTGCTGGAGAATGGACAGACCTGCTGATATGATCAACTGGAGACATCTGGTGCGTCTGTTCACGTTCCGCAAATGTCACGGTGAAACAACATCAGCGACGTGACAGCAGTGAGTGCCATAGTAGCGTAGCGGCAGCAGCAGGCTAGGTGGCGGAAGACTAATGGGTGACCTCTGGAATCTTTGTTTACACCTCACCAACGAATGCAATGAAGGGTTTAACACCATCCAACACAAAGAGATTCAGCTTAAGATCATGGTGCACGACTATCTGCTCGTCTCAAACCACGATGTTTTGCATGTGTTCAGGATACCATAGACTTCTGGGTATCCAAAATGGACGATTGGCCCGAGCTGGCTCGTCACGCCATAGAGGTGTTGTCCTGCCTAGCAGCAGCCGTCATATCTGACGCGGACTTCAGCACAGCTGGAGGTATCATTACAGACAAACCATTCGGGATTTCCACACGATAATGTGATGTGTCGTGATAGGATCGTTTGACTTTCAGCCAGATGTATCAGGCATGGATCTCTGATGATGTTGTGGCCCCTATTGCCGTGGTCACGATTAGTTGCGGTCTTACTTCACAATTTTCTTTTCAAACAGAAATGGTCCTCTTGAAAAATTTTTTTTAATAATGATCATTGTACTGCTTTTTATTCTCTTTTCCTCTTTTATTCTCTTTTGCTGTGAGGAGACTGTAATAAGACAGCAAGGTTTCTTGACAACATCCGTATTTCCATTTACTCATTGTATCTTAACGAAGTGTTTCGCATTGTCAATGGTTTTGAGGTCATGTTGCTGAGATGATACAGCTATAATTAAGGTCCTTTGGACAGAAATGTGGCTTCTAAGTGGCATTTCTCCTCACAATTTTTAATAGTGGCTGAGTAGGGGTTTTCCATTTTTATTTATAATTTTTTGGGGTCATGTAGCTGTAGATACAGCAATAATCATGGTCCTTTGGAACAGAAATGTGGCTTCTAAGTGGCATTTCTCCCTCACAATTTTAATATTGGCTGTCGGAAGTAATTATTTATAATTTTTTGGGGTCATGTAGCTGTGAGATACAGCAATAATCATGGTCATTTTGGAAAAGAAAGTGGCTTCTAAGTGGCTTTTCTCCCTCACAATTGTTACAGTGGCTGGAGAAGTCATTTTTATAATTTTTGGGTCATGCTGCTTTGAAATGCAGACAATAAATAAGGTCCTAATTATAAAAAAATGTTGTTTCTATCCAGACAATTTGTTCTTCACAATTGACCAAAGTGGCTCAAGGGTCATGCTTTGAATTTTTGGGGGCATTTTGCTTTGAAATGCAGCAATACTACAGGTCCTATTCTAAAAAAATGTTGTTTCTAATAGACATTTGTTCTTCACAATTGTCAAAAGTGGCTCAGGTCTGTTTTGGAATTGTTGGGGCATTTTGCTGTGGGACATGCAGCTATACTAAAGTTCCCCACTATTCTAAAAAATGTTGTTTCTAACTCGACCATTTGTTCTTCACAATTGTCAAGAGTGGCTCAAAGGGTGATGGTACTGTCAGAAACAGGAATAGGTAGGACTCTGTAATGGGCACATATTGCAAAATGACTTGTTTTTGCAAGGATCTTTACAATAGCTATCAATACCTGTATTGAGACAAAACCCATTTAATTACAATGAAAAAAAGAGAAACAAAGACATGGTGGGATTACCATCCTATTTAAAAATGTGTTTTCTAGAATTAAACTACTAAAAAACTTGCATGTACAAATAGCTGGTAAAAAAATTTCCTGGAATTTTACAAGGGAGGGTTACAGGAAAACTTGACCAGATGTAGGTTATTCAGAGGGACATGGAGTATGGAGCACGTACAGTGAACATTTACAGAGTCAATTTCCTCCAGCACGTTGAGTAAAAATGAGAAAAAAGAATGCAAAGCAAAAGGGCACCTGGGTATAACAGGAGCGTTTAACCACAAGTATTTCCAAGTGAAGCTCAATTGGTCCGCCACTCTACGGAGGGCAAGCGCTACCAGGTCTTGACATGTTGTACTGAGGAAAGGCTGGAGTTCTCACACTTCCGCTTCTCGCACTCTGCTTCAGCCCACGACAGTTTTTGTTGCTGCTTCATCAGGGCATTTTAAACCTGCGTGTTAATAGATGAAGGTCGCCAGCCTGGGCTCTCACCGCACCCACTGTAACTCGGGCCCTGGGTCCATGTGTGGCACAGGACAAGTTATAGTCAATGTCAAGTTCAACTATAATGATCATTGTGGTTGAATGACTCTTTTTTCCGGCAATTTGTAATCTGGGGGGTCAGTCAGGTTTAATGGTCATACTGTGGCCAGGCCAGGGACAATATATGTCCAGTTCAACTAAAAATGGGGGTTGAAAGACCCCTTTTTTCTGGCATTTTTTTAAACTGTGGGCAGGACAGGTTTAATGGTAAATTCAAGGAAAAGGGACAGATATAGTTAGTGTCCAGTTAAACAAAAATTTTGTTTTGAAAGCTCCTTTTTGGGGGCATTTTTTTAAAAATTGGGGGTCTTTTGCAGGTTTCGGGCTATGCTGCTTTCCGGGGACCCGGGGTTTTTTAAAGGCCCCAGTTAATTTAACATGATGGTTCAAATCATACTCCCTTTTCTGGCATTTTTTAATTTGTGGGTGTTTGGCTTTTTTAAAGGGTCTTTTGCTGTGGTAAAAGACAGGGATGGGTTGGGGAATGGTCTGTGACTTTTTTTCTGTGGACTTTTAAAACCAAAGTGTGTTGCCAAAGGGATGTGGCACGTATCCATTTGACTGTTGTGGATTTTAAATTTTTCAGCTTCTCCAGCCTTGTTTGGGGTAATAATGAAGGTGTTGGGGGCTCTCCCATAGATTTAATGGTAATCGTCTAAATCGATTTTCACTATAAAAAAAACCCCTTATCGTTAGGGGGCCGACATGGGGACTATCGATAAATCTGGGTTTTGCCAATCAATCACTCAAACACACAGAAACCCCTTTACACTCCTTCAAAGCTTTTTCCCCAATTGGTGAATTTTGTGGGAGGGCCCACTTGGGTAAAAATTTTTACAATCTTCTTTAAATTTTTAGTCAAATCAACAATATGTCTCTTCCCCTTCCCCCTTTTATAGCTGGGGAAGCTGAAAAACCCTGAATCAGCATTTTGATTTTGGTTTAAAATTTTTTAAATTTTTTGCCATTTTGAGATCGTTAATAAGCCCCCAATGAAATGTTCTTTTTTTTGGTTAAGTGCAGCCCCGAAGAGGTGGTGCTTGGGGCTGAAACAAAAAAATTTTCGTGCAAAAGTTGCGGGACACGATATTTTAACCTTGTGTTTTTAAAAAACCCGGGTCAAATCAAAAAAAAGAAGTTTTCTCAGACCTCAAAGTGCGCCCGCCCCGATAGCAGATAAAAATAGGAAAAAAGACAGTAGACACGCAGTTGTATCCCCAACTATGACCCTTACTGATGTAACCCTCAGGGCTAAGGGAAAGAATTTGGGAAATTTACGTGTAGTCCCCGGGTGAAAAAAAGGTCCCTTTCCCAAATTGGTCCCTAACTTTAATGAACCGGGATCAAACTGGAAAGTTTTTTAAAGCCCCAGGGGCTCCCCGTGACCAAAAGCTAGTCTCACACCCCCCTCGGTGGCGTTCAGGGGGCCCAAATCTGACAATGAAACCCTAGGGGAAAACTTTGGCAGATCTCGGAAGCCCCCTGGGTTTAGAAAATGAGATCAGTTCCCGATGCCCCCTTACTCAGCCCCTGAGGAAGGACAGCAGCAGTTAGGAAAACCGACTTCCCTTCAGAAGCTTTTTTACGTGCGTTTTACTAAATTATGTTTCATGCTTAGCTAAAAATTTTAAAAAAAAAAAAAAAATCAAAACAAAAAACCCCCTTCTACACTAAAAATTTCGGACGGGGGAAAGACAAGTCATGGGTTTAAATTTTCAAAACCACCCAGCTTCCATTACCCAAAAAATGATAAAAAATTTAAAAAAATTATCTAAATAACAAAAACCCCAACTGAAAAAACATGCTATTAGTATTAGTGCATTTGAAGTATTTTTCCTTGCTATGGTAAATGCAGTTTTTTCTCATTGTTGGTAAAAAGGGGAAAGTACTGTTGAAACACTTAACAGTAAATTCTAGAGGTGCGCACACAGCAGATGAAAAAGCAGATAACTTTAGACCAAAAATTCAAAGAAATTTATAAAAGAACCAGGGGTTTAAAAGTAGCAAGGGCTTTAGGGCCCAAAAATTTAAAACAGAGAAGTCACCCCGTGACGGTTATCAGGTGACGCCAGGAATAGGGGCAAACCACAGTGGGAACAAAATAGGCAGTCAAAAAGGGAAATTTAATTTCATTTGATTTCAAAAAAAAACCCAATAAAACTTCCCCGGGTATTGGTGATGATTAGTTACGTCGGGGCCCCCCCAAAATTGAAACACCCGGGGGGAAACGCCCCAGACCGGACGACGGGCCCTCCTCTGCGCCCCCTTTTGGTTTCGTCTGAGGTGGGAAATTTTCACCAAAGTAAACCCCACCCAAAAATTAATTTTATATATTTTATATATATGCTGTAAACAGGGGGGGCCCCAAGTAATGTTTTCCAGTCAGGGTGATGGATAATAAACTTTTTTAATTTACGGGGGAAATACAGGTCATTTTTTTATCACTTGTTTGTTTAAAATTTGTATAAATGTATAAACGATTTAATTTGGGTTTAAATTAAAAATTTTCTTTGGAAAAAAATTAATAGAAATTTACTGGTTCTTTATATTGGTTAAAAAACTTTTTCTGCATGTTTTCTTTTTGGTTTAACTGCCCCGGGTTTTTAAAATGTCCGAGTCGTTTACTTTTCCCGGTTTCTGGGTTCTCAACCCAAAGTTTCCCAAAAGATTTTGTGTTTATTAGTTTTGTTTCGCTTAAACTATCTTCTTGTTTTGTCTATTTGTGAATCCATTTTTAAAAGTCTTCAGTTTCATCCAAGGGCAGGTATATCTTGAAGGTAGTTTTTTCCCTTTCATAAAAACCTTTCAAATTTAAAAAACCCCCTAGTATCTGGGTTTAAACTTTGGGCAAGGGAAAAAAAGGTTTTAGAGAATAATTCATGCAAATTTGTATATAGACAGTTTTTATATGTAAAACAATGGATTGAAAAAATACAAAAAGAGGTTTTAAGGTTTTTTAATTTAATTCCCCTTTCCCCGACACTTGCTCTGCTCACATCTTTTGCCTGTGACCAGCACACACCCACACACCTTGGCATGCGCACGCCAGCTCTCTCAGATTTAAATGGCCAGTATCTAATTGCCTGGTCAATGGCCCCCCAACCACTTTGGGGCTAAGAAAAATTCCCGCCTGTTTCTCGGGTTTGTTTATTGATGTTTTCCCACTTTTATCCTGACCCCTTTCGTTGCTATATGTTTTAGTGTTGCCAGTTATTTTCTGGGGGCCTCTGCCTGGAGACCCTTCACCTCCACCTGTCACAGTTTATGCTCAGCATCTCGGCCGTCACCGTGAATGGTCACGTCAGGGGTAGAAGCCTGAGAGTTTCCCACTGAATAGCCCAGCCCAACTTGTGGCGGGCTTTGGTGAATATCGGAGGACTTCTTAGAATACGCTCCCTGGCATGGTCTGCACCATTTCTCACAGTGGTCCTGAGGATCCACCACCTGCATACCCGTTAACCATTACAATAAAACAATAAACTTTCCCCCAAATTTCCCTGTCATTCCATGCTAATGCGGGGGGGGGTCATGGGGGGAAGTGCAAAATGCACTTTTATAGAACAAGCCTTTCACGTTCCCTACCATCCTCAGAGGGGGGAACGGTTTTGGGGCAATTTTAAAAGGAACTTTTAAAACTGAAAAAAAACAGGAAAAACTATTTGGAAAAAAAAAATTGTGGCCAGCGTGCCTTTTCCACCGGTCCCCGTTCTCAGGGCCCCCCCGCACAACCCCCTTTTGGGGAAAAAAGGCCCGGGCACCCCCTGAGATCCTGTTTGGTTTCCCCCCTCAAAAACCCGGGGTCTTTTTCCCCCAGGGTTTTATTAATGTAACATGGTAGTATGACAGGATATGTAAAGGCCCTGCATAAATAGAACAAAGGGAGTACATAAACAAGGGCTTTGATTCCATTTCAGAGTGAGCAGTGACCTAAACGCCAAATTTTCAAAACGGTGAATGGGTGGTCCTTAAAAGGGCAGGAAGAAGAAGCCTTGGGCTCTTTACAAAAAGCCCCCTTCCCAAATCCCGAAAACAATAGGAAAATTTTAGTGAAGTTGAGGGGAAAGAATAGGGTTCACGCCAGCCATTGCAAAAGTATTAATCCCCCCAATAAGTAAAGGAAGATGAAGAATGCTGTCTACCTCTTCATGATGGCCCATTTTAGGGTGATAACTTTTATTTTTGCAAAGACCTACTGAATTTATTTCCCTTGGGGGCAAAAAAAAAAAGGGGTTCCCCCCCCAAAGGGGGGGAAACCCCAAAAAAACTATTATATTAAATCACTTTTTGGGGGGGGGGTTGGGGGGGGAAAAAAAATGGGGGGGGAATTTCAGTGACTGTTGGATATGTACCCACACTCTGGCCTGTGCCAGAACTATGCCATACCTAACAGTTCTGGTAACTTTGGAGGAACCATCCACAATGCCTTGTTACTGCCTTTCCAGATATAAGAAGGTAAACCCACATAAGGACCAACAGTGGAATACCACTGTACTGCCGTTACCCATAGCTGGGTGGACACATTCACCCTTCTTCAAAATTAACTTCACGTCGGACACAGATGAGATGCAGAGCATGAGTGTGCTGATAGAGAAGGGGGAGATTGGAAAAGAGTACCAGTCCCTGAAGCAACATTGGAAAAAATATGGGACCCTGAACTAAAAGTGTCAATTCAAAAGGCCTTCATCTGTGACAATATACAAGAATACTTTGGCACAGGATCTACTTGTTTGGTAGCAAACACCCATGATCCAAAATAGGAAACAAGTACCTCCCTATTGAAAATGGTGATGAGTGCACACAGTTTGATAATAGGACTTTAGACAACCAGCCCCCTCCTCCTCCAAGATAATGGTGATGACTTCGAATGTGGGTATTGGAACATGGTGGGAGGACTCGAGGATAAAAAAAATAACCACAGAGCCAATTCAGTATATCAACCACTGCCTATCTTCACTAGAGTCACCGAAAGTTTTACTAGCAGCTCAAAAATAACCTTTATTGATACAATTAAAAAGTTGTTTCAGGCAGAAAACATAACTCACAGCTTTTTTTATATACTTACATGTATGGGACATAATACGTCTAATAACGTTACCCAATAATACATCAGCAATAGATGGACATGGAAGCAGAAAACACTCACGGGTATTTGGTGATATTCATTCAACACAGTATTTCTCAATGCTTTTATAGAAATCCAAATTCATACACATTCCAAAAGTGCTAGAGAATAAAATTGTGTAATAAGATGATGGATTAT
Organism: Phyllomedusa bahiana; assembly: GCA_025379985.1. Taxonomy (NCBI): domain Eukaryota; kingdom Metazoa; phylum Chordata; class Amphibia; order Anura; family Hylidae; genus Phyllomedusa; species Phyllomedusa bahiana. Next base: position 10,073 of record JAODAL010058839.1, on the reverse strand, counting down.
ACCTAGAGATGGGCGAATTTCTAAAAAATTCGGTTCGGTCACTTCGCCGAATTTTCCGACAAAATTAGTTTTGGTCCGAATTACTTCGGCACGAATCATGTTAAAAACAGCTATTTCCAGGCTTCACAGAGCCTGCAGGGTGCTGTAGAACGTTGTGCCATGCTTAAATATGCAGAGGGAGCTTGGTTTGGTCTTCATACAATGTTGTGTTTTAGTATGACACGCAGATGACTGCCATCACTCTTAGAATCGCTTCACTATAAAATTCCCTGGGCACTTAAGAGGGCAAAACTGACCAAAAAACAAGCTGAGAGCTCAGGTGGCAACATCAGTGACAGAGTGTGGAGGTGACGGCAGCAGCCACAGCAGCATGAGGTCAGACAGTGGCACAATGACATTCTGGAGGTGGCAAAAACAGGAATAGGCCACAGAATGGCACAATGACACAGTGTGGCAGGCACGACAGCAGCCACAGCAGCAGTCTGAGGTCAGGCAGTGGCACAATGACATTCTGGAGGTGGCAAAACAGTAGTATGCCACAGAGTGGCACAATGACACAGTGTGGAGGTCACGACAGCAGCAGCATGAGGTCAGGCAGTGGCACAATCACATTCTGGAGGTGGCAAAAGAGTAGTAGGCCAAAGAGTGGCACAATGACAGAGTGTGGAGGTGACGGCAGCAGGAGCAGCATGAGGTCAGAGAGTGGCACGATGACATTCTGGAGGTGGCAAAAACAGTAGGCCACAGAGTGACACAATGACACAGTGTGGCGGGCACGACAGCAGCCACAGCAGCAGCATGAGGTCAGGCAGTGGCACAATGACATTCTGGAGGTGGCAAAAACAGGAATAGGCCACAGAGTGGCACAATGACACAGTGTGGCGGGCACGACAGCAGCCACAGCAGCAGTATGAGGTCAGGCAGTGGCACAATGACATTCTGGAGGTGGCAAAACAGTAGTAGGCCACAGAGTGGCACAATGACACAGTGTGGAGGTCACGACAGCAGCAGCATGAGGTCAGGCAGTGGCACAATGACATATTGGAGGTGGCAAAAGAGTAGTAGGCCACAGAGTGGCACAACAAATGACCGGAGAGAGAGTGGATGGTGCACGGAAGCAGGGCAAGCATGGGAGGACAGAGAGTGGCACAATGACATTCTGGAGGTGGCAAAACTGGAGTAGGCCACAGAGTGGCAAAATGACACAGTGTGGAGGTCACGACAGCAGCCACAGCAGCAGCATGAGGTCAGGCAGTGGCACAATGACATTCTGGAGGTGGCAAAAAACTGGAGTAGGCCACAGAGTGGCACAATGACACAGTGTGGAGGTCACGGCAGCAGCAGCATGAGGTCCGACAGTGACACAATAACATTCTGGAGGTGGCAAAACAGTAGTAGGCCACAGAGTGGCACAATGACAGAGTGTGTAGGTCACGGCGGCAGCCACAGCAGCGAGGCATGTAGGTCAGACAGTGGCACAATTGACAATAAGTGTGGAGGTGGGTGGAAATCCCAGTCCCTGGTAAAGATGGTTGGTGGCAGATGGAGAAATGTCGCAAGATGTTGTGGCATCAGGCGGGTGGTGGCATCCAGAATAGTGGCTGAGGCAGGTAATTTGAAACCACGGACTCTTTTCTCACAGTTTGGGTGAGGCATCATGGTGAGTAGCTGACGCCTAAGCATTGGTGTGTGGAATCCTGGCCAATAACGCTGATTAAATCTTGACAAAGGTAGTCGTTCCACATTCCCCGTGGACAAGGGGTATCCTTGGGGTAATAGCCCCGCCGCATGAACCCGCTCTGATGCCACATACTGGCCGGGGGAACCTTCTCCACGAAATCGGCAAGTTGCGGCCCAAAACCCAGTTTGGATGCCCCAGTATCCGGGGACTTCTAGCTGGGGTGGCAGGTGTGTCCAAGTGGCCACACCTGTGGTTCAGGGACTGCTCCAGGTCCTGCTCAGCGCTGCTGGGGACTACCCTCCTCACTGGTGGGTGAAGGAAGCTCCCCTCATCAGTGACTCCAGACTAGGTTGATGTGTGGGTGGTACTGTCCTACCCCCCCCACCTTAACCAGCAGCCGCGGCAGTATTTACGTGAGCGCTGGGACCCCCCGGTCAGACCGTCAGGAAGGGCGATGCGAACATGGCAGCGGCCAACTGACTAGGGAGATTCCCTATAGTATTTGAGTTTGTCCTCCCTCTCAATACTGGGAAAAGGCTCCCATTTTGGAAACCGGTAGCGAGGGTGCAATGGGTGGAGAGCCAGAAGCATCCCTTTGCGGATGCTGACTATACCGGTCATAGCCAGGCAAAAATCGGCATGCTGGGGCCACCCTGCACAAGTGACTTGAGGGGCTCCCTGCCTCCATCTCCACTGTATACTCCCACGGTGTTGGGGTCACCTGCCTCGTCTTCCATCTCCATCTACCTCCTCCAGTGTCTCCTCTCCTCCTCTTGTCCCTGGGTAAAAAATCCATCAATCACCAGACAATGTTCTGCTCCAATGTCCTCCTCCCTCCTCCATTTCATTCCCACCGGTTTTTCATGTGGCCGCGAGATGTAGTGCCACTCTCCAGTACCCTGCCCAGACAGATTTTTAGCATCTGTTCCAGGACATGAAGCAGTGGAATGACGTTTTTTCATCCGTAGTCCTGGCGACTGACAAAATAACGTGGCCTCCCGAATGGCCTCAACAAAAGGCAGGTGTACGCATGAGCTGCCACTGGCTGACATCAAATTTTAACAGGGGAGTATCCTGTCCGCCGGATATCAAAAAATCTTTAATGGCCTTTCTCTGATTCATAAGTCGTCCAAACATGTGCAGGCTGAATTCCAAACGGGGGAAAAATCGCATATCAGAGTGTGTTGGGGAGGCGCCCGCGAAACTCAGGAGGGGTTCCTGGCTTTGTGGAATGGATGAAGTGCATGCACAGTTCCTGCCATTTTCAAAATGTCTGAAGATCGGTGGAAAAGACTTCAGGAACCTTTTCACAAACCAGATGAAACACATGCGCCTTTACAGGGCGCTTGGCCCATCTCCCGGTGCGGTGGACCCCCAGGTTCCTCCATTTTTCGTCCCCCTGTTCCGTTTTGCGTTGGCGGAGAAACCCACACAGATTTCTTGTGCAGACGCGGAGCAGTCCTCCCTGGTGACTTCGTTTGCCGAGGAAGCCAGGGTAGAATGCGTGACACCGCTGTCCCCTACAATGTGGTATGATGGAGCGTACTTGTGGAGGCTGAGTGGGGGTGGTGGTGGAGGATTTAGGAGGCGGCATTGGCGCAGGACCCGCAGTTTGCAAGTGGGGGGAAAAAGGGCGGGTCTCTGTCAATTTGGGTTGGTGTGCCTGGGCAGGAAGCACTTTTCACCCAGTGGGCAAAAAGGCATGTACTGGCCCTGACCGTAGTTACAGTCCGGACGTCCGCGCTGCCGTGCACCTTGGACAAAAGATAAGCTCAAGGACTGGCTACCTTTGTTCTCCATATTTATGAGTCCCGGGTTACTTGCCTTTTTGGAAAAGAAATTCACTTGGAATCCATCTGGCTCGGCACAGCCATTAGTTCTCTGAATGGTGCAGGTCCCCCAAATTTGGAAAGGGAGGGATGCATTTCCAAAAACTTGGAAGGGGACGGTCAGCTTCTGCACCTTAGGATGGTTGGGAGCATATTGTGTTCTCCTTTGATTGCCTGCCAAAGGGACTGCTGCCCCATGTAGCGGAAGCAAGATCTGGACTGGGAAGAGATGTCAAGGAACGGGTCCCTTCTGCGAGGTGGTGGACCCCTTGACTGGCTGCAATGGCATGGTGCCACTGGGCGCTGCTGTGTGTTGCTTGGTTGCTGCGGCGGCAGGATGGACCACCCAATCTGAGCCACGTTTCTCCCCAGGGCCCCGGAAGGTGACGTGCATGTGTTGACGCAGGGGGTGTGGGTGCCAACGTTAGCTCCCTGGCCATGCTTCACTTTCTGCCCACAGATTCTACATATATCCATATTCGGCTCCTCCGGTGTCTCAGCAAAGAACTGCCACACCGCCGAGTAGCTGCTTTTACCGCCCAAAGCTCCGCACTGAGTGACTTACTGCCGCGCTGCCTCGCTGAGCCCCTGTTTCCGCTACTTCTTGGACCTGCGAAGCTGGTTTTTTACCCCGTGGCCGCTTGGCTCCCGACCTCACACTGCTGCTATCCTGCTGACTCACGGCCACACAACCCACTTGCTGGCTGCGCCGCTGCCTGACGCGCAAGCTGACGATGATGAAGCCCTTGCCTCACCCGGCTCCCAAGTGCGGTCGGCTACATCATCATCTATTTGTGTTTCATCGTCACTGCTGTCCTCATCACCGGTCGTGGTATGCCGAGGCTGACCCCTCACACAGACCTCCCATGCCACTCTCAACATCTATACTTAGCGCTTACTGCAAGAAGCAGGGGATATTGGCCCCATTTCTTCGCTGCCAAGTAGCTGCTGGACTGCCCTCCTCAAATCGTTCATCCTCGCTATATAGTGGCGCTGAAACCCCGACCACATAGTAGATCTCTGGCTGAGGGAACCAGATGGGACAGAGGCGGGTTGAGGATAGGTGAGGGCCGCTGACCCGCTCCCAGGCCATGCCAAAATAAGGGTTGTGTCTGACATTCCGTGACTCTTGGCTGGGTTGTCAGATGTCATCTGGGAGGAAGTGGATGGGCCTAGTCAACCAATCCTGAACCTTGGCTTGCAGTCAGCACCCCCACGGGCGCTAGATGACAGCGGCAGTTGTGGCTCACTGACCTGCTGCGACGTCACCTTGCTGTGCTGCGACTGGGCCTGGAATGTTTGTGCCTCTGCCACTCGCAGGTGAAAAGCCTGCCACCTCTCTGTCTGACATACTGTTTGTTCTAAAATGTACAGAACTGTTTGATGAAGATATCTGTAAAATGATAAAATACCACCCTGTATTTGACTCCAAATTTAACCCACTAAGAAGCTTGGGTAAACCCCTTTGGGTATAAATTGCGCTCCACAAATGGGCAGGAAAAATTGACTTGTATGTGCGTTTAAAAACTCTGTGTATTTTACTGAATATAAAAGCACAAACAGCTTAATTAACCTTCGGAAATGAATTATGCTACAGAATTTGGGTTTTGTGGCGGTGAAAAAAGAAAGTTTCTTTTATGAGTACAACTGCAGAAAAAGCTTAGTTAACCCCTGGATGTAAATTGCGCCAAAGAATTGAGCAACCAAAAAACTAGCAGCTTTGTAGCGTTGTTACAATGGCGTGTTTTTTTACGCTACACAAAAAGAGGAAAATTGTAATTAACCTTCGCTTGTGAATTATGCTACAGGAAAAATTTTTTTTTTGGGGGGTGAAAAAGACAGTTTATTTCAGTCACCACAACAGCAGAAACAACGCTTAATTAACCCCTGGATATAAATTGCACCAAGCAACTGAGCCACCACAAACTAGCAGCTTTGTAGGTGTTTACAATGGGTGTTTTTTACGCTACACAAAAGAGGAAAACTTGTAATTTTAAACCCTTTGCTTGTGAATTATGCTACGGGGAAAAATGCTTTTTTGGCGGTGAAATAAAAAGGTTTCTTTTAGTTACCACAGCAGCAGAACAACGCTTAATTAACCCCTGTATGTAAATTGCGCCAAACAATTGAACAACCACAAACTACCAGCTTTGTAGCGTGCTACAATGGCGTGTTTTTTACGCTACACAACAAGAGGAAAACTTGTAAATTTAAACCCTTTGCTTGTGAATTATGCTACAGGAAAAATTTTCTTTTTTGGCGGTGAATAAAGTTTTTTTTTTTAGTCCCCCACAGCAGCAGAAACAACGCTTAGTTAACCCCTGGATGTAAATGCGCCAAAGAATTGAGCAACCACAAACACCCGCTTTTTAGCGTGTTACAATGGGGGTGTTTTTTACGCTACACAAAAGAGGAAAACTTGTAATTAACCTCGCTTGTAAATAATGCTACAGGAAAAATGTCTTTTTTGGACGGTGAAATAAACGGTTTCTTTTAGTTACCCACAGCAGCAGAACAAAAGCTTAAAATTAACCCCTGGATGTAATTGCGCAAAAGAATTGAGCAGCCAAAAAATGAAGTGCTATTTGTATTGTAAAAAAAGCTGTTTCTTTAAATGAATACAACAGGAACAGGCTTAGATACCTTGGATATTCAATGTGCTGTGAGCAGATAGCATTAAAATGTATATTCAGCTGCATTGGAGCACACTGGACTTAGATCCAATACCCCAAAAAAATCAGAAATAGAAAAGCTAAGGAGAACAGTCTCTGAGACAAGCTGAGACACCCCCAAAAATCGCTGTAAAAAAAATCAGTTCTTTAGTAAGAGCTATCATAAGCAGCCGGCAGCACCTTTCCCCAATCAGTACAGTGAGAGCAGTATGAGCTCCCAGCGTCGCGCCCGGACTTATATAGTGCGGGGAAGTCACGAATCCCCCCGGTCTCTGATTGGCTTCATCTCTGCACATGTCATGTAGGCTTTGCCCTTCTTCCTCCCAGAGTTCTTTGCCCCAAAGTAAGCCCTGGCTCGCAGCCATTTTATCAATCAAAAGCACACTTCGGTCACCCGAAGTACCCAAAAGTTCGACTTCGTTCAGAATCGAAGTTTTCCTGAAATTCTAAACGAATTCCACTTCGTTAGAATCAATTTGCCCATCTCTAATTATACCTATATGCACAACTACTCAATTCATAAATCAAAAAAATCTGAATCATCACCTCGAAAAGTGTGGCCCTGTGTGTAAATGCTCTCCCTAGATATCCTTATAGAGCCCTTTAGGGAGTATAAGCCCATCCAAAGATGTCTGATGCTAAACATAAAAAAGAAGAGGAAAAAGAAAAAAGCACCCAACACGTTTCTCCCCTCACAAACATAGGGGCTCCTCAGGGGAGATGAAATAGAAGACCTCAAGAGTATCGATGAAATCTTCCGGTCATCCTAAAGTCCACCAATCTAGACCACCGCTACAATGATGACTTGGGGATAGTATAGAAAAAAATAACACAAAACATGTACAATCGAACTGCTCCCTTGTGCATGGCAGCTAAAGATCTGTTAGATGGATCAACATATCTGCAGAAGCTGTCAGAAGACAATTATTATGTTTGTGGACACTCTGCATGTAAATGGACTTCCCTTGGTAAAAAAGGAACATGCACCATAGTCAGGTTATTACCATCCACCTTTTTAATTACCCACAAAGATGTAGATATAAAAGGGATACCTAGGAATAATCTGTTTAAAGGGGTAGCAGATAACAAGCCAACATGAAACCTAATTTAGTCTCTATGAGTATAGTTAATAAAATGGGCAGCACTCTATTTCTGTACCCTATGGCAATGCAAACTTGGGACAAGTTAGTAGAAGCTACAGATTACCACCATAACAAGATCTGGGATGTTATGGGTTGACAAAACTGCACGAGTACACAGCTAGATCAGTTCAGTCTGGTAATCAACCAACACACAATAGTACTTTACTACCTGACCACATGAGAAGCTGAGATTTGTCAGATTATAGGCCCCACCTGCTCTCATTATATTGACCCAGAGGAAAATTTTAAAATGAGGGCTGTTCTAAATAAAATTACAGAAATGAGCACTGATTGATTGAATAGACAACAGGTTAAAGAGGACTCATGTCATTCTTGAACCCGGCATACTGGTTCAAAGGCCTAGGTGGGTGGCTGGCAGGCATACTCCAGATGATCATGCAGGGTGTACTGCTCATAATAGTAAAATATGTGTGTATAAAATGTTTAGTGCTTACTATAAGTAGATGCTGCAAAAACAGAAAAAAGTAAATAGTCGTATCCAACTGCGGCCAAGTGAGTATGATATCTCCTCGCTTTAGGGAGTATGCAACCCCAAAATGTGTAATGAGATTATAATGTGTAGGTCTTCCCTGTCGGGAATCCAGTAGATGAAACAAAGCATGCATGGAAAAGTCTGTGGCTTAACTACATTAAAGTACCCAAAGAAGAAAATAGGCCTCACATTATACTCAAAAATGTGGAGGAAATACTTGCGGTATGTCCCAATTTTCCCACATATACAGCATTGTATAGGTTACAATATCAGTGTTTATGTACAAAGTGTAATCCTGTACATTTTACTATATGTTTGCAAATGTATGTCCTGTTTACTAGGAGATCTTTATCAGAAAACAGTCAACAGAAGATATTTTGCTAAGATAGCTAATGTGCAGTTTGAGTATAACACATGAATTTATTGCTTTGTGTGAAAAAAAGTATATAAACTGGACAATCGGACAGTAAAGCCAGGGAGTCATTTGTGTGATACACAAACCTGCATCTGCATGATTTCTCCTCTGAGCTTTCTTCTTTCCTAATTTGGCAACCTAATCACATTTGAAGTCGCCTATTGTTATAACCACAGGAATGACAAACCATTTTTTTTTTTTTTTTTGCGAAAATAGCAACCATACTAAAACTCTAGGCCATCTAGCCAATAACTCAACATTCAGAGAATCCCTCTCTACCAGTGGTCTGGGTCTACTACCTAGCGATAAAAACCATGTACTCAGACAGTACTGTACAGTCCTTTGTACTGGCTTCCCTCAAGCCTTAGGGGGGATTAAGCTCTGCTTGTTGCTCCACACTTGGCCTTCAACCACACCCCCCTGGTATCCTGAAGTATCCATAAGACCTGTCCTGGAATTCTGACTTGGATGAACAGCTCAGCAGTTTCCTAATTACCACATGTATCATTAACTCATAGTTACCATTGTCAAACTACTTACTACTACCTTACTGACAGCCATCAACTTGGTAACCCATAACTTGCAAATCAGCTGCTGTATAATACTCAGTGGCAGCGGAATGCGATTTCCTGAGGCCGCTCTGCCAAACTATGCATTTATAGGAGTTATATAAGATTTGACAATATATATATATATATTTTCCCCCTAAAAAAACTCTTGATCATGGGCTGTGTCTGTCATTGAACTATTTAAGTAGATAAAGCTGAGCTGAATTATCAGACGCAGCTTATGGACAACACGGGTACTGCTTATGGGGTGAAGAAAGCAGACCACTTTTTAAAATTCAGGACAACCACTCTAAATTAGTTTTACCATAAAGCAAAATCCTCTTTGGAAGCCAGCACGTAGCTTGCTATAAGCTGTCTTCAGTGAATGGGGTGAGGGCCACATTTGTCCAGCTCTTCCCCATTCATGTCTATGGGAATATAGCCAAGCACACTCATGCAGCTATGTCATAAAAAAGAATTGGGAGAACTGAGCATGTGTGGCCCTCTCCTCAGTCTCTGCAGCCTCTACAGAGGATTTTGCTTCATGGAAAAACACTTTTAACTATTCTATTTAAAATTTCTTTTGGGTATCTAGTATTAAATGTAGTATTCATTTTAAAAAATATGTACTGTTTTTTTTATGAAAGTACAGTATGTTCTGAATGTGGTTGTCCAGTTCCTATAAAAATAAATACTAAGTTCTTGGTGCCCCATTAACCCCCTTTCACCGAGCCAGTTTTTGGGGCCTCTCTGACAGAGCCCCATTTTTAAATCTGTCATGTGTCACTTTATGTGAGAATAGCTTTTTGACACTTTAACCAATCCATGTGATTCAGAGATTGTTTTTCCCCCGTGACACATTGTGCTTTAAGAAGAAGAAATTTTGGTCCAAAAAAATGCTTGTTTATTTGTGAAAAATATCAAAGTATCGTGAAAATTTAAAAAATTTACCAATTTCAAACTTCAAAAATTTCTGCATGTAAGACTGATAGTTAATCCACTCAAAATAGTTTATAACTAGCATGTACCATATGTCTACTGTAGTTTGGCATCATTTTTTTAAATGTTTTTTTTTACGACATTATTGGGGCTTAGAAATTTATGTAGTAATTTTCAAATTTTCAAGAAAATTTGCAATAAAAATTTTTTAGGGACTAGTCCAGTTCTAAACTGACTTTGATTGAAACCCGTAGTTAGAATAGCCCCATAAATGACCTCATCTAAGAAACTACACCCCTTAAAGTAAATTTAAAACCGATTTAGGAAATTTATTAACCCATTAGGGTTTTTACA
>JAODAL010058838.1:0-21855 GCA_025379985.1 Phyllomedusa bahiana | reverse complement strand
GGGAAGAAATTTTCCCTAAAATGAGAACAATTGGCTTCTACTTAATGGAGTTTTTGCCTTCCTCTGGATCAACACTGTAGGAGAATAGACTAAACTGGATGTTTTTTTTCAATGTTACAAACTATGTAACACATATTAGTCTTCCATTCTTAATATTTGTTAGATAATTTGTCTTGTATTAAGACTTCGGAAGCTTTTAGAATCTGTCTCTTTCAGCTTCAAAGGCTGTAAATGGTGGTAGGAGAGCTGTTAGATGATAATCTTGTATTTATCCCTATACATTCTTCTCCTCCATCATTTCAAAATTTGTTTGCCACTCAGGCAATCTATGTGGAACAAAAACCACATTGTTTATAGAAATAGAAAGGCCACCTATGATATAAAGTGATAATAAACATAAATGTTTAAAAAGCAGTTTAGTTGTATTAATAACTAGGAGGACAGATTCATGCCAAAGCGGGCACAACATGCTGTTATGGGGCACCGTTAAATAGGTCATCCATATCATATAGGTGGAGTACCAACTCCTGGTACTCCAAGTGATCAGCTGTTTGAAGAGGTTGTGGCATTCCAGTGAGTACTGCTGTCTTTTTTTCTTATTAGCCTCTGCACTGTACATTCAGTAGAAAAACAAAAAATAGAAAAAAGCTCACCAGGGATTGGACAGGCCTGTAATGCGTAAACTATGTAGTTGTTTATATGCTGGATTTTTTATTTAATCTCCAATAAAAGGTGCGTTTTAACAATATTACGTTGGATTTCTCCGTATGCGATTGTTGGAATCTTTGAATTTTACTGTACATTCAGTCGTGGTTGTGCCTGGTAGTGCAGCTGGCTACAGCTTAGTCGCATTCAGCCCCATAGGATATCTCATCAATATTAAAATCCTGGAAAACCCCTTTAAGTAACTGTAAAAAGTTATGTAGGTCATGACAGTCACCAAATACATCCCCAGCTAGCATTATCAGTCTTCTGCCGCGTTTCACAGACCTTTATAAAAAATGTATGTCCCTAAAGTCAATGCCATAAATGTTAGGACAAAGTGGAAAAAGGTTAAAGAGGTTTTTACATATTTAATAAGTCAGTTGCATTAAAACCATCTGATTACATCTTTTTTCGTGTATATAAAGGAATAAAAATAACTGCAATCATTGACTTTAAGGATGTATGAACACCACAAATGTAAAAGATTGTACAATGAAAAAATCCATTTACCAAAAGCCCCAATGAGTTGTTCAGCAGCAGAAGTGCACTATGAAAGATTTAGATTAGGAATGTTGAATGGTGGCAGGGGAACTGAATTAATCCCATGAAGCATGTCAGTTATTGAAAATGTGATACCATAGTGTTTATGTCTTGACGCTTTATGAATGTCACAGCCCGAATAAATGATGGCACTGAAGGAGTTAAATAATAAAGTCCACTTTATTGTATGACATGTGTAATGGAGTCTCCTGGCTAAAAAAGAAAATTTCTATGCAACTAAATGAGTACATCTCAGAGATGATTGCAGACTGCAGTACTGATTTCTAATTACATCTACGTGTCTTGAGATGAACAGAACCCTTAACTTCCACTGCAGAAGTCTATGTGCTAATAGTGTAATTAGAGAAACTGAAGTACATAGTTATCTAACCTTTTCTGCACACTGAAGTTATGCCTGACAGATTGCCATGTCTGAGACTGATCTGATATCCCGCTGCTATGTTTGTATCAATTGATTTCAATATGCTTTACATCAAATATACAGAATGCTTCATAATGCAGGTACCACACTTTCCTAAACATTTATTATCTTATATAATCTAATTGCAACATTATCAAATTTAAAACGTACCTATTTTTATATTTTTCATAAATCAGTAACACATGTGAATACACAAAACTTTGTAATATATCTTATCAAAGGAAAAAAAAAACATTAACCAAGCAAAAACCTGAGAAAATCTGCATTTACAGAGTCCAGCAGAGAGAAAGATAAAGCAAAAATATGTAGTTTAGACTTAAGTTAGCCTGCAGTAAATTTAACTCATTCTATGAGGAGTGGTTACAACAATGCTCTATCCACTTAGATTAAAGGGGTATTCCCATCTCATTGATTAGCTTAAACATGTGGGCAAAGGTATATAAAGACTAGTACTAAATACATTGCTGTCCTGCTTTCTCTTCCTTATAGCAGTTTACATCTCCTGCTTACTTACAGAAGGTTTTTAAAGCTGCTCACTACCTCTCTGCTATATCATTGACTAGAATGGTGACATCACTCCCTGTTGTGTCTTATCAGCAGTATAGAAGCTTGCTTATCTTTTTTACTGACAAACGTTAATTCTTTAGAGCTCTGCAGCCTTGTGATCTACTGTTAAAAATCCTCCATCACCAATGTCCCTCTAATTGGCTCAGCTAGGAATAGCAGAACTGAAATGTTAGTGCTGTAGAACTACCCACAGGCTGAACAGGAAGTGTGAGCCTGAAGCTGTCCATGAACAACAGGCTTTGTAAAATAGCCAAATGGTAGAGGTAAAAAGTTAAGAGAAAACTATACCATATGACTGGAATGACAATAACACTTATATTAAAAAAAAAAAAAAAAATGACTTAAAATATTATGTTATCTTTTTATTGTTTATACAATTGGATTAATATTCTTCATAGGGTATGTTCACACGGCGTGTTGGATCCGTTTTGGATCCTAAACACACATCCAAAAGCGCTGCGTAAATTGCATCCAAAAAACCAAATCCAACAAACGCAAGTGCGATTTTGTTGAAAATTTAACATTTTTTGGGATTCCATCAGAAAGACACAAGTAAACATACAACAACGATCACTCGTCTGAACGCCGCTGCGTGTTTCACATTGAAAGCAATGTAAATCCCACTGCACATTGTTAGATGTGTGTTTGTGTCCGTTTAGTGTCCGAAAACATGGACCCAAACACGCATCTAGAAACGGATGCAAAATCGGATCCAACATGTCGTGTGAACATACCCATACAGTTAAATTGTTTATACAAGATTAAAACATTATTGCGGTATCGCTATTTTAATGCTATTATTTATTTTAAAGCACCATTAGTTTCAGGGCGCTGTACATTTGAGGGGGTTACATACATAATATGTGTCAAACAAGTACAATGGTGACGATATATAACTAACAACTGGTACAGAGGAAAAATGGAACCTGCCGGCGAAGGCTTACAATTTATAAGGGATTGATAGAGAAGGTGAGGCACAGGCATGTTTGTGGAGGGTGTAGTGACAGCGGGGTTAGTGTAGGTTATAGGCTATCCTGAAGAGGTGGGTTTTCAGATTGCTTTTTGAGGTTAGTGAAAGTGGAGGAGAGTCTGATATGTTGAGGCAGTAAGTTCCAGATTATGTGGGAAGCACGGGAGAAGTCTCGGAGACAGTTGTGTGAGGAGCTGACAGGGGAGAGCAGAGAAGAAGGTCCTTTGAGGAGCAGAGATTGCGTTTAGGGGAGATATCTGGAGATTAAGGCAGAGATATATGGAGGAGAGAGGTTATGTAGAGCCTTGTAGGTCATGGTTAGTAACTTGAACTGGATTTGCTGGACAGTGGGTAGCCAGTGAAGAGATTGGCAGAGGATAGAGGCAGAGGAGAGAGGAGAGAGGTGGATCAGACAGACAGCAGAGTTGAGGATGGTTTGGAGGGGAGCAAGAGTGCTAGACAGGAAGCCACAGAGAAGGATGTTGCAGTAGTCTAGGTGGGGGATGAGCTATTTAGACATTCTATATTTCTACACTCCCTAAATTTCCAATGTTATTATTATAGCATTGTGGGTTTTACATATTGTGATGTCCTTGAGACACCCACCACCAGTTTGATATGCCAAAAGCAGCACTCATAAACTTGTGGCTAAAAGGAATATGTCTACAGGCAGTACATTTGGGGTTTGTATAGAATTACAAATATAAAAAGGCTTAGGAAAGATTTGTTTCCTACTAAAAGTAGATCATCTCAAGGAATTGTCAAGGTTTTTTTTTAAATATATGGTACCGTGATAGATTCAAAAGAAAAACATACTCCCCTCCATTCCAGTGATGCTACCTAAGTCTCTCTTGTTTCTTTTGTTGACTTCTGGCTGCTGTGGTCTTCGAGACCGCCGTAGCTACTGATTGGCTACAATGGTCATATATCAACACTGCTTGCAGCCGTACACTTCTGAATGATGACATCAATAAATTACACATGACCGCAGCACCCATTCAGTAGCTGCAGTGGTCTTGAACCGACCACAGCAGCTGTAAAGCAACAGGATAGATGGCAGCACTGAAACGGAGGTAAGGTGGAGGTATGTTGTTTTTTTTCACATTTTATCAGAGCACAAGTAGCCTGGATATAAAGAAATAATCAGGAAAATTCTTTGAACACAATGAAATTCAAATATACTGAGCATGACTAATCACACAAAAAAAAAACACAGCAGAACTTGGCAAATACAAAGACATAGGTAAACACTGAATATATGAGTTATTTCTAGCTGCATTAGTAAAAATCTGAGGTTCTTATCACACATTTTGATCAAATTGTGAGAGTGCCAATGGCAAAATGTAGTCAGTTCAGGTGGTAACCTAACATTAATACAGACTTGTCTGTCTTTGTGGCTGGACCAGGCCTCCAAACATTTAAAGGGGTTGTCCATGTCCTAAAAAAATATGCTCCTAGCAGTAAGGGACTTCCCGCAAATGGACATAGATGTACGTTCTGGACATTGTGCGCTCTATCAAGCGGGTCCTGCACAATCTCAGCATGGGACAGCTGTATATTACAGATGGCCACATGCTGCATAGCAAGCAGTTGGAGCTGACTCCGGACGTGGGCGATAAGCCCCTTAGCTGCCACGATCAATCGCGGAGAGCTTCCAGGCTACCCCTGATGTCACGCCTATGGGCATGGCTGTGCATAGTGATTGACAGTTGCCATGGAGAGAAGTACATCTTCTCTGAAGATCACTGATACAAGTCCCTTATATGTGAAAGTTAAAAAAAAGAAAAAAAGTACAAAAAAAAAAAAAAAAAGGAAAATGTAAACAGAACAAATAAAATACAAACACGGACACTGCCCATTTCCTCATAACACACGCCAATCGCCCAAAAAAAGATAAAAAAAAATAAAGTCTGCATACTTTGCATCGCCACGTGCGTAATGACCTACACTATGAATGTCATATTTTTTAACCTGCATGGTGAACACCGTAAAAAAAAAAAAAAAAATAGTCAAGAAATTACAATTTTCATTCAACCTGCAGAACGTAAAACGGAATAAAAAGCAATCAAATACTCATATAAATGCCAAAGTGATACCAATAAAAACATTAGTTGACCCTGCAAAAAAATCCCTTAAAGGGGTTGTCTCACTACGAAGATTATAGTTGAAAATGTGGTGAGCATAAATCTAAGGATGTACGTCCTTGGTTACTATTGGCAAAGTGCTACGGTTTTAGAGAACGGGCTGGTTTACGTGTGCTTAGCAAGGGTTGTTTGTTTCTGGTCAGGGGAAGCATTCTGGTACCCTGCCCAGGTCGTGCACGCTTACAAATAAGGAAAAGCTGCTTAAGAGGAGGGGCAGGATGTGTGTATTGGCAGGCAAGGGTGGAGAGATGCAGTGGAGAGGCCATGCCAGGGGGGTTGTTGTGTTATTTGTATCCTCTCACTGCTTCTCCTCCTTGCCTGCCAATAAACACATCCTGCCCCTCTCTTAAACTGCCTTTTCCTTTGCAATGTGCTTACGACTTGGCAGGACCAGAATGCTTCACCAGACCAGATAAACAAACAACGTTTTGACTAAGCACATGTGAACCAGCCCTTTCTCTAAAACCGTAAGGGCACTTTGCCAATAGGAACCAAGAACGTACATCCTTAGATTTTTGGTCCTCACATTTTCAACTATAATCTTCATAGTGAGACAACCCCTTTAAGGACATGTTCACACGACATGTTCCCACCGCGTGTACATACGTTTATAGATGTGTGGTTGGATCCGTGTTTCGGACCCCACATGGGCCCAAACACGTATCTAGCAATTAGCAGTGTGATTTTATCTTGCTTGCAATGTAAAACACACAACAGAGTTGCGACGAGTGACCACTGATGCATGTTTACTTGCGTCTTTCGGATACGTTCAAAGAATTGACATGTCAATTCTTCATCCGAAAGATGCAGCATAGTATAGTTTTAAATAGGGAGCATTCCTGCAGCAGCCAAAATGCATCCAAACACGCACCTGCGGTGTTGGTGCAGGACCGCCCGGAAAGAGAAATCTGTCCGGGGGGGGGGGAACGGGCAAAATCCAGAGGGGCCGGCCCGGCGGATAACAACGGGCCGCCTGCACTGTGGCCAAATTACATTTTGGGAGTGGATACAGCGGCGATACTCTATCTTGTACGTGAGCAGCGCCGCTGGTGGAGGGCCGCGGCTGCTTTGTCGGCTGCTCATGGCAGCAGCAGGACAGCACCAGTTTTAAGGCAGGCGGCCCTGCATGCGCTTATCCCCTTCTGGCCAGCCAGCAGCAGCTCCACCGCAGGAGCTTGTGTCTTTACTGAGCAGGAAAGCAAGAGCTCTGTTCAGAGCGTCCCGAGAGGAGGGTGGAGGGCGAGCGAGGGGTGGAGAACACCAAGCACGGCTCGACTCCCGGGCAGACCTGGTCATCACTCACGCCTCTGCCCAGACGCGATCTAAAGTTACACAGTAAGTGTGAACAGAACTCACAGACACTGACAGTGACACACTATGTATGCACAGACACTTTACAGCGCCACTATATATGTGTCTGTATGTGTTTACTTTATGGTACATGAGACATGATTGGGTATTTGTAATCTCCAATAAAGCTGCTGTTGGGACTACAAGTACCAGCATACTGCACTAGATGTCCTTTTAAACTTGGTAGCATATCTAGTGTAGTTATTCTGGTACCTGTAGCTCCATAGCAGATTCTGTGGAACTTACAAGTACCAGCATGTCTGCCACACCAGCCAGTCTCAGGTACCATAAAGGTATATACACATTACAAGCACACACCTATGCATTTATCATATTTATCTATCTATCTATCTCATATATATCTTCTCTCATATCTATCCTATATATATATCTATCTTCATATCCTATTGTCTGTGTATATCTATCTGTGTCTGTGTATATCTATCTGTCTTCTGTGTCTTACTATCTGTCTCTGTGTCTAATTATCTCATATCTAGCTTATCTATTCTAATATTAGCTATCTCTTCTATCTCGGTATCTATCTATCTGTATCTATCTTCTCGTTTATTATTCATATCTATCTATCTCATATCTATCTATCTATCTATCTAATCTATCTATCTCATATCTATCTATCTATCTTTCTCATATCTATCTACTATATATCTATCTGTCTATCTATCTATCTTATCTATCTAATCTCATATCTCTATCTATCTCTCTCTCCTATCTCATATCTATCTATCTATCTATCTATCTCCTTTCTATCTAATCTATCTATCTATCTATCTATTCTATCTATCGTATCTATTATTCTATTTTTTTCCTTTTCCATATCTATCTATCTATCTCTGTGCTGTGTGGACATAGCCTCTAAACGAATAGAAGGTTAAAAAGTTAACACTGCATCACGTAAAGTCCAGTTCTAGTTATAATTTACCAATGGTCACAGTATGGCGGTAGTAGGGGGTCTTAGTGTCAATGAGTTTATATTCAGTAAAAGTACAAGTGGTTTTATTCATCGCCTTATGCTGGTGATAGTGGCATGGGGTATTATTTGTCTTTGATATTTTTTTTTTTATTTGGCATTATCTTGTCTTATTGTTTTTGGTCCGTGAATGCGGACAGTATGTGGCAGTATTTTTGGTCCATAAAGGGTATTAGTGGCGTTAGTCACTTTATAGTGGTGAAAAATGTGATATGTGGCCGGTATTGGTCTTGGTTATTGTGATTTTGTCAGTATCAGTTATGCTGGTATTAGTCAATTATATGGTAGTGAGATGTAGGATATTCCTGGTATGTCAATAACTTAAGTGGGACGTTTTTTTTGGCTTTGTATACCTGCAGATTCAGAAAGGCACACCCCATATCTGTCTGGAGGCACTTTTATGTTTAGTTGCACAAAGGGGTCATTTATAACATTTGCGGTGCTATGGATGGGGAGTTTTGTGTACACAGGTGGGGCACAGGTAAAGAGGTGCTAGAAAAATGAGGAGTTACTAAATGTTTGTTGTGGGTGGGAATTCCTTCAGGGACAAGTCAGGGCTGGGTGAAGTCATCTGTGTCTGTGCCAATATGGAGAAGAAATCGGGAAAGAAAGTGATCATCAGAGAAGACGTCATCTATAGTCATGAATGTCAGGGTTATTTTGCGGTTCTGTGTTTGATCAGTGCTGTGTTTACTGTCATGTGATGGTGACTGTGATTGCAAGGTGATCTTGGGCCCACTATGTGGTACTCTTCATTGGCAGTATTGGAGGTCTTTTTGGGCTCCTGTATATGGTGAGCGTACACTTGTCCTGATCGTAAAGAGAGTGCACACCTGTTCCCTGACCTGTGATTAGGGGTTTCTTTGCACCACCTTTACTTTCTTGCCTCTGTTTATAATGTTGTTTATTTTAGAATAATGGCCAAGTGCGTTGAATGACCAAGGAAAACTCGGAGGCGGCATATTGTGTGTTTTTTTTTGTGGCTGGGTGGTTGTTTTGTGCAGGCTGCTTTTTAGTCCCAGTACGGGCAATGGTTGGGATGCGTTTGGAATACGATTGACGCAGCGGCTTTTGGTTGCAAATTTTTGGATCCACATACAGGATCAAATTCAGATCCAAATGTGTGAACATTACCAGTAACACGCTATGTACTACAGACTAAAAGTTTGGACCACACTCCCGCCTTCTCATTCAAGAGTTTTCTGTATTTTCAAGGACTATAAAATTGTAGATTCACGCTCTGAAGGCATCAAAATATGAATTAACACATGTGGAATTATATTCTTAACAAAAAAGTGTGAAACAACTGAAAATACGTCTTATATTTCGAGGTTCTTCATAGTTAGCCACCTTATTGCTTTGTTTCTGCTTTGCACACTCTTGCATTCTCTTGATGAGCTTCAGAGGTAGTCACCTGAAATGGTTTTCACTTCCCAGGTGTGCCTGTAGGTTTAATAAGTGGGGATTTTTTGCACTGATAAATTGGGACGTTGGGGACCATCAGTGTGCGTTGTTCAGAAGTCAGATGGATACACAGCTGATAGTCCTACTGAATGGACTGTTAGAATTTCTATTATGTCAATCATTACTTTAAGAAATGAAGGTCAGTCAGTATGAAAAATTGGGAAAACTTTGAAAGTGTTCTAAGTGCAGTGTCAAAAACCATCAAGCGCTACAAGACTGGCTCACATGAGGGAACCGCCCCAGGTAAGGAAGACCAAGAGTCACCTCTGCTGCGGAGGATAAGTTCATCCGAGTCACCAGGCCTCAGAAATTCGTAACAGCAGCTTTAGAGACAGGCATGCCCCAGCTTGGATTTCAGTGGATGTGGTATATGGTTAGTGGGGGACCAGGTGTGGTTATGCGGGGGTTGTTGGTTTTTTGTTTGAGAATGTTATGCCACACAGAGTTCTAGCAGGCAGAACATTCTACAACAACTGTTAAGAGGAGACTGTGTGCAGCAGCCTTCATGGTAAAATAGCTGCTAGGAAACCACTGCTAAGGACAGGCAACAAGCAGAAGAGACTTGTTTGGGCTAAAGAACACAAGGAAATGGACATTAGACCAGTGGAAATCTGTGCTTTGGTATGATGAGGTCCAAATTTGAATTTTTGGTTCCAACACCGTGTCTTTGTGCGAGCAGAAAAGGTGAACGAATGGACTCTACATACCTGGTTCCCACCGTGAAGCAAGGAAGGAGGAGGTGTGATGGGCCTCTGTGGGGATGTGCTTGTTTGTGATCACTGTTTGGGGATTTATTCAAATTGAAGGAATACTGACCTACATTGCGGTTACCACTCAGCATCTTGCGAGCAGGCATGCTTTCCATTCCGGTTTGCGTTTAGTTAGAACATCATTTAGTTTTTCAGCAGGACAATGACCCCAAACCACACCTCCAGACTGTGTAAGGGCTATTTGGACCAAGAAGAGATGAGTGATGGGTGTGCTTCACCAGATGACCTGGCTTCCACAGTCACCAGGACCTGAAACCCAATCGAGGATGGTTTCGATGAGTACTGGACTGCAGAGTGAAGGAAAGAAGGGCCAACAAGTGCTAAGCATCTAAGGGGAGGAACTCCTTCAGGATGTTGGGAAAGACCATTTCAGGTGACTACCTCCTTGAAGCTCCCCATCTAGAGAATGCCAAGAATGTGTTGCAATAGCAAGTATCACAGCAAAGGTGGCTACTTTGAAAGGAGCCCAGGAATAAAGACATACATTTTCAGTGTTATTCATAAGTGTTGATTCCTTCTGTGTGAATTTACAATATTTATAGTCATGAAAATACAGAAAACTGTTGGAATGAGAAGGTGTGTCCAAACTTTTGGTCTGTACTGTATATAGAAAAATAAAAAAAATAGCGATGCATAAATATTTTTTTACACAATAAGAACACTTTTTTTTAAAAGCACTTTAACATAAAAAACCCTATATAAAATTATCAAAGCAAAACTAACGTATACTGCACGGTGAGCACTGCTAAAAATAAAAACTCCACTAGGATTGCAGTATTTTCTTCATCCTGCCTTCCAAAAAATGGATTTAAAAGCGATCAAAAAGTCTTGTGCCCCCAAAATGATACCAATAAATTGTCAACTCATCCCGCAAAACCAAGCCACTACACAGCTCTGTACACAGAAAATAAAAAAGTTATGGCTGTCAGACTATGATGACCTAAAACACAATTTTTATTTTGTAAAAGTAAGAAAACATAAAAACAATGAAATTTATATAATTGTACCGACCCACATAGTAAAGTTATCCTGTCATTAACCCTTGCAATTTTTTGTTGTTGACACATTCGTTTTTTCCTCCATGCCTTCCCAGAGGCATAACTTATTTATTTTTCCACCTATCTGGACCTAAGAGGGCTTTTATTTTGCAGGACAAGATGTACTTTCTAATGGTGTTATTTACTGTATTATAGAATATACTGGGAATCCGCAAAAAAATTCCTAGTGGGACAAAATGTGAAAAAAACATACTTGTGCAATGCTTGCAGGTTTTTTTTTAGGGCGTTCACTCTGCGGTAAAAATGATTTTACATTTAAGATCATGATTTTACTTTTGCATTATCTGTATTCTACAGGTTGATACGCATCCGCCATGTACAGTTTCCGTTATGTTTTGGTACCATAAAAAATTCCAAACATTCTCTATTTTTCAAGTTTGCGCCACGGCACCATTTTTCGCGACCAATAATTTTTTTGTACTAACTCCTACAGACTTGAGTGAGGGTGCATTTTTTTACAGGCTGAAGCGTACTTTTTATTGGTATCAGTTTAGAATACTTTACCTTTTGACAATTTTTTTTTCCAATTTTAGGGGATTAAAATGCCCCAAAAAAAAACGCAAATTTGTTTTTTGGGAATTTGTTTTTCTTCTACGGTGCTCAGCATAGGATAAATTATGTTATATTTTAACAGATCGGATGTGCTGATACCAAATATGTGTAACTTTTTTATTATTTTTTATCTGTAAATGGCAAAAGGGGAGTGATTTGAACTTTTAATATTTTATTTATACATTAAAACATTTTTTATATTTTTTTTACTTTAACTTTGAGGCCCCCCTGGGGGGCCTTCCCACAGGGGCCTATCTTTATCAGAAATGTATAGACAATGTTTTAGGGGTAAAAAGGGGGGTTTTTCCCCACCCAGCTGCCTTGTTAGCAAGGGGACAACAGCGATTTCACCACTGATGTCCTGATCGCAGTGAGGAACAGTGCGCGGCACCGTTCCTCTTGATTTAGATGCCGTGGCCATATGTGCTGCATCTGTGGGCGGGCGGCGATGCCTCCAGTGCTGTAACCGCCGGATGTTAGCTGCAAATAGCCGTTAACACCCGACCGCCTCAGTCCTGCTATAAAGCCCCTCAGCGACCCTGGGATGTACTCATATGTCCAGGGTCGTTAAGGGGATAATATTGCATGGCGAAAACCGAAGAATGAAACCCAAAAAAAAAAGGGGGTTCTGCGTCCCCCCCCCCCATTTTCATGGCCCAATGCTAAAAAAGCCTATGAAACACCTGTGCGCCCACAATGCACAATACACCCCTAGCTGAAATCCATGTGGGGCGTTGAATCCAAAATGGTGCGACTTATGGAAGGTTTCACCTGTTCTAGTACTTTGAGGGCTTTGTAAATGCAACATGGCACTCACCAAAATCTGCGTTCCAAACACCAACTAGTGCTCCCTCCCTTGTATGTCCTGCCTAGCGCCCAAACAGCAGTTTGCACCCACATATAGGGTATTGCTGAATTTGGAAGAAATTGCAAATTTTTGGGTACTCTTTTCCCGGATTCCTTGTAAAAATTAAACATTTTCAGCTAAAATTGCAGATATTCACAGCCTAACACTAAAAAACGTTTCGTGAAACACCTGTGGGGTCGATATACTCACTTTACCCATAGATATATTCCTTAAGGTGTGTAGTTTCCAATATGGGGTCTTTTTAGGGGTGTTTATTTAGTTTTAGAACCTTAGGGTGTCCGCAAACCTGGAATGGGGTCTAAATAAAATCGTAATGAAAATGAAACCCCAAAGTTAGGTAGGTGCTCCTCCTACTCTGAGGCTTGGGGTTGAGTCTAATACTGCACTAAGGCCACATATAGGATATCTTTGAAAAATATATAATTGGGGGGAATCAATATTAAGTTGCATTTCCTTGGTCACATCTACTGTGTTCCTGTAATTAATGGCTAAAAACTGAAAATCTGCACAAAAAGTGACATTTTGAAATTTCACCTCCACTTTGCTTTAATTTCTGTGAAACACCTAATGGGTCAATAAATGCTTGAATACTTTAATGGGTGTGGTTTCTTAGATGGAGTCATTTATGGGGTTATCTAATATACAAGCCCCTCAAAGCTATGTCAGAACTGGACTGGTCCCTAAAAAAATCTGTTGCAAATTTTCTTGAAAAAGTAAAAAATTACTACTGCATTTCTAAGCCCCCTAATTTAGTAAAAAATAAAAAATATTTTTAAAAATCATGCCAACCTACAGTAGATGCTAGTTATAAACTATTTTGTGTGGAATAAATATCTGTCTTACATGCAGAAATTTGTGAACTTTGAAAATGGCAAATTTCTCTAAATTTTCACAATATTTTTCACAAATAAATTGTATAGTAGGGACCAAAATGTTTTACTAACTTAAAGCACAATGTGCCATGAGAAACAATCTCTGAATCACATGGATAGGTAAAAGTATCAAAAAGTTATTCTTACATAAAGTGACACGTCAGATTTTAAAAATGGTGGTCAAAACTGGCTATGGTGGTAAGGGGTTAAAAAAAAGAAATACTCATCTTCTTCTGGTCCCCAGCTCTAGCGCTGGCTCTGTTTATATTGTGCCCCTGACTGACTGCATCGGTCACATGCCTATATCGTTGTTTTTATGTGAATAGTTCCAGAAGGAGATGGAAGTAGAGGCACGGGACTGCTGCAGCCAATCAGAGGCTGAAGTGGAATGTACCTGTTTGAAGTGGCAGAATGTGAACAGAATACTGGGGAGAACCAGCGTCGGCATCGGGAACTGGAGGAAAGTGAATATAGTTATTTTTTTTTTTT
Source organism: Phyllomedusa bahiana (assembly GCA_025379985.1). Classification (NCBI taxonomy): domain Eukaryota; kingdom Metazoa; phylum Chordata; class Amphibia; order Anura; family Hylidae; genus Phyllomedusa; species Phyllomedusa bahiana. Next base: position 8,076 of record JAODAL010058838.1, on the reverse strand, counting down.
TTTAAATGGGACCCCAAAAGCATAAGAATTTTTTTTTTGGACATGAATTACCCCTTGAAGGCGTGTGGCTCTCAGGTACACTCTGTTCTGATTAAAAACAGGGTAAAATGGAAGGGCGCTAGAAGCCTCAGATTTTTATGTTCACTAGATGCAGTAGTAATGAAGTTGGAAATTATTCATATATTCAGTGTTTATCTGTGCCTTAGCATTTCTGGAGTGCTGCTGTGTTTTGTTTTGTGTGATTGCATATGTGTTGAAGCCATGATGACAGCAAGCACTTATGCCATTTATTTTACATTCTTTGGAGGTGTTTACCATTTTTGTCTATTTTTGGATTATACATGACTAAAATGCCTTAAAATTCTACCTTTAATTCTATTTTTTTCTATAATTGCATACAGCCCAATGATAGAATTCCTAGTGATGATGATGGATCAAATAATACATTCTGGTAGGTTCCCCAAAGGTAAACTTACACTGTAAATGTAGTGGTGTTTCCTAATGTTGTCCTTTCATCAGCATTTATAAATCTCTCATTTAAATGTAGTTTTTCAGGCAGCCTACATACTGTATAATTTATAGACATAAAATATATCTCTTTGCATGAAGACAAATTCACACCTTTCCATGATAAAGAATTGAAATGTTGCCCTATAACTATAGACACAGGAGATTATATTTCACTATTTGATCTTACATTCATCCCATCCCTACCTAAAAGCTGCAAACATAGTAAGCTGGCATTTCAATGTTACTGTCAGACAAATGCAGCAAACTGAGATAAGCTAGTTCAATATGGCTGTCACATCATGATTTAAAACTCTGTGATAAGCCTGCATCAGACCTAGATAATATTATTCTTCTATCAGAGCTCTCTTATTCACTCCAGCTGCATTTACTCTACTGAGCTACACTGCCTTATGTGCTGAAAAACAGAGTGCTAGGATATTTAAAGCAAAAAACCCTCATTTACTATTGCAGTCTAAAAGTTAGGCAAGGTCTACACAGCAGTTCGAAAATGGTGCACAAAATCTGACGTCCCTGGAATGCGCCATTTGTTTTCCCAGTTTTTGCACAAAAAAAGCAGTCGGATTTCAGATTCCCGGCAGAACAGTACATGGGCTGCATGGGAATCCGACGGTGGTCCGGCGGAATATACAACATGTTCTATATTCTGCCGGGCAGTTTTAGGTTTTGGAAACCCTCAGTAAAAAATCCATGCTATATAGACTACAGCAAGGATTTTCTATTGAAGACTACACAGCGCTGGGTATGCTCGGATTTTCAGCGGATTCAATTTACTGAATACGCTGAAAAAATTACCAGAATCCAGTGCTGTGTAGACTTACCCTTAGTGTAAGCTTAGACAGGCAGTCTAAAAATGCACCACATGTATCACAGTGGCTGCTTAATAAATTGGTGCAACTTTAGAATTGTCTTACTTTTAGACCAGTTTTTATTGGCTTATTTTCTATGCCAGAATTTTGCTGCAGAATGTTGCATCAAAGCCATGCTCACATTCGCTCAAGGCCACACTCACTTTCTAGGTAAACCAAGTCCATTTATCGAACAGTGTGCAGAAACTGCCCATAGTAAATGTTTCAGGGACACGCGCATCAAAATTGCACCATTTTATGGCGCATTTTAAGATCCTTTTCTGGTGTAACCACATTAGTAAATAAGGGCCTCTGCTTCAATACATTAAAGGGATTGTCTCACTACAAGGATTGCTTTTTATGTTAATGATCTTGCAAAAAAAGTCACTTTGCAATATGAGTCCATTAACAGTATCCTACCTTTCCTGAGATGGGCGGCATCACCTCCTAAGGTCGCTATAGCTACAGACCTGTTCAATCTCTCCTGATAGACTGCCAGCACTGGTTCCTATAGCTACAGACCTGGCTTCTACTGCAGCCAAGTAGAAGCCAGTAAACACGCCCCTGAATTCAAAGTGAAACCAAGAAAACAGGACTGAGGTAAGATGAATCGATTTAGTGAGACAACCCCTTTAAATTTGCCTATACAGGTAGTCCCCGGGTAACAAATGGGATAGAGACTATAGGTTTGTTCTTAAGTTGAAATTGTATGTAAGTCGGAACAGGTGTGTTTATTAAATGTAATTCCAGCAAAAAAAAAAAAATAATTAGTTTTGGATAGTAGAGGGAACAGTTTTTACATTTGTTTTGCTGTCTGTGCCCTTTTTTTAGAAGATTTCACCTAATTTTCTGTATCTCATGTGCAGCTGTGGCATGCTGGCACTTGGTTATCATGGGGCGTGACTCAGTGTTGAATGTCAGCCACGCCCCATAAGTCTCCATTTGTAACTAGGGGACGCATGTAAGTCTGAACGATGTAAGTCGGGGACTGCCTGTATATGAGCATGTCCTCAAAGGAATAAAGTGTACGGTAGAGAAGTATTGGACTATGTATGATGTGCGCTGTGAATGACTCTTTAGTAGAGGAGTTGTGTACTAAAATTTATTTAATTGATTTATTTATTTAGAATTCTTAGATTCTACAGCACTATACAGAGATTGTCATTATACACTTTGGTCCTTGCCTTTATCAGGAATCTAAATTCTAGATTAATCTACCATTATGTTTCTGGTGTGTGGGTGAATACATACAAACTCTATGAAGATGTTCCAAGACATTGCAAGACAACAGTGGTAACCACCAGGCCACCGTAATAGAGGCTGGTGTACACTCTAGCCTGTAGTATAGCTATAAATGGGAAAGAGGTAGCACTCACACCTTGAGTTTAGCTGGCTATAAGCCCCTTTGCCACACAAGACTTCTGAAATACAATTGCACATGGTTAGTGGGGGCCCTTTTATATTTTCAGAAATTTCAGGTAACGCCACAATCCCCACAAAACTCATTACTAGGCTAGAGACGACAGTTGTAAAACAGTCTGTGTCTGCTGACAGAATATCTGCAAGGAACTTGATTTCCCCTGCCTGTCCTGCTTTAGAAACTAGACATGTATAAAGAGAGCAATTCCAAAAATAAAATTAAATGAATTCATAAATGGATTATAATAATAGCACAGATACACAATAGGAGAATGTGAAACAAATCTTTGATTTAATAGCAGCGAATCTGTCAGTTCTATGCTGGAAATGATCAGTACAGTAAAACCTTTGTACTCAGCCTCCTTAAAACTCATCAAATGTAGTACTTAACACATTCTGATGAGAAAAATAGTCTTGGTATTCAACCTTGGCTTGGTACTAAGCGCGCTTGCTAGAACTTGTTGGCGTCACGATCCTGGAACTGTATGCCCGCTCCAATCATGTTAGTCTTGGCTCTAGAGATGGGCGAATTGATTCTAACGAAGGGGGATTCGTTTAGAATTTCAGGAAAACTTCGGTTTGGAACGAAGTCGAAGTTTGGGGTACTTCGGGTGAACGAAGTGTGCTTTTGATTGATAAAATGGCTGCGAGCACATGGCGTTACATGGGGCAAAGCACTCTGGGAGGAAGAAGGGCATAGCCTGCATGACATGTGCAGAGATGAAGCCAATCAGAGACCGGACGGGATTCTGTGACGTCACCGCACTATATAAGTCCGTGTGAGCTGTGAGCTCACACTCCTCTCACTGTACTGATCAGAGAAGGTGCTGCCGCGGCTGATTGTGATAGCACTTACTGAAGAAATGATTTTTATACAGCGATTTTTGTGGGGTGTCTCAGCTTGTCTCAGAGACTGCTTCTCTAATGTTCTATTTCTGATTTTTTGGGGTATTGGATCTGAAGTCCAGTGTGCGTCCACTGCAGCTGCATATACATTTTAATGATATCTGCTCACAGCACATTGAATATCCAAGGGGGATCTAAGCCAGTTCCTGTTGTATTCATTTAAGGAAACAGCATTTTTACAATACAAATACCACTTCATTTTTGGCTGCTCAATTCTTTTGCGCAATTTACATTCCAGAGGTTAATTAAGCGTTGTTCTGCTGCTGTGGTGACTCCAAGAAATCGCCTTTTTCAACCGCCAAAAATTAAAATTTTCCTGTACCATAATTCACAAAGCAAAGGTAATTACAATTTTTTCTCCTTGTTGTGTAGCGTAGAAAACACGCAAATGTCACACGCTACAAAGCTAGGTGTTTGTGGCTGCTCAATTCTTTTGCACAATTTACATCCAAGGTTAATTAACGTTGTTCTGCTGCTGTGGTGACTCCAAGAAATCGTCTTTTTCACCGCCAAAAATTAAAATTTTCCTGTACCATAATTCACAAGCAAAGGTTAATTACAATTTTTTCTCTTGTTGTATAGCGTAGAAAACACGCAATTGTAACACGCTACAAAGCTAGTAGTTTGTGGCTGCTCAATTCTTTTGCGCAATTTACATCCAGGGGTTAATTAAGCGTTGTTTTTCTGCTGTGGTGACAAAAATAAACCGTCTTTTTCACCGCCAAAAATTAAAATTTTCCTGTACCATAATTCACAAGCAAAGGTTAATTACAATTTTTTCTCTTGTTGTGTAGCGTAGAAAGCACGCAATTGTAACACGCTACAAAGCTAGTAGTTTGTGGCTGCTAAATTCTATTGCACAATTTACAGCCCAGGGTTAATTAAGCGTTGTTCTGCTGCTGTGGTGACTCCAAGAAACCGTCTTTTTCACCGCCAAAAATTAAAATTTTCCTGTACCATAATTCACAAGCAAAGGTTAATTACAATTTTTTCTCTTGTTGTGAAGCGTAGAAAACACGCAATTATAACACGCTACAAAGCTCGTAGTTTGTGGCTGCTCAATTCTTTTGCGCAATTTACATCCAGGGTTTCATTAAGCATTGATTTTCTGCTGTGGTGACAAAAATAAACCGTCTTTTTCACCGCCAAAAATTAAAATTTTCCTGTATCCTAATTCACAAGCGAAGGTTAATTACAATTCTTTCTCTTGTTGTGTAGCGTAGAAAGCACGCAATTGTAACACGCTACAAAGCTAGTAGCTTGAGGCTGCTCAATTCTTTTGCGCAATTTACATCCAGGGGTTAATTAAGCGTTGTTCTGCTGTTGTGGTGACTCCAAGAAACCGTCTTTTTCACCGCCAAAAATTAAAATTTTTCCTGTACCATAATTCACAAGCAAAGGTTAATTACAATTTTTTCTCTTGTTGTGTAGCGTAGAAAACATGCAATTGTAACATGCTACAAAGCTAGTAGTTTGTGGCTGCTCAATTCTTTTGCGCAATTTACATCCAGGGGTTAATTAAGCGTTGTTTTTCTGCTGTGGTGACAAAAATAAACCGTCTTTTTCACCGCCAAAAATTACAATTTTCCTGTACCATAATTCACAAGCGAAGGTTAATTACAATTTTTTCTCTTGTTGTGTAGCGTAGAAAACACGCAATTGTAACACGCTACAAAGCTCGTAGTTTGTGGCTGCTCAATTCTTTTGCGCAATTTACATCCAGGGGTTAATTAAGCGTTGTTTTTCTGCTGTGGTGACAAAAATAAACCGTCTTTTTCACCACCAAAAATTACAATTTTCCTGTACCATAATTCACAAGCGAAGGTTAATTACAATTTTTTCTCTTGTTGTGTAGCATAGAAAACACGCAATTGTAACACGCTACAAAGCTCGTAGTTTGTGGTTGCTCAATTGTTTGGCGTAATTTGCATCCAGGGGTTAATTAAGCGTTGTTCTGCAGTTGTATTCAATAAAAGAAACTTTGTTTTTCACCGCCACAGAAGAAATTCTGTAGCATAATTCATATCCGAAGGTTAATTAAGCCTGTTTGTGCTTTTATATTCAGTAAAATACACAGAGTTTTTAAACGGCACATGCAAGTCAATTTTTGCTGCCCATTTGTGGAGCGCAATTTATATCCAAAGGTTACCAAGCTTGTTACTGTGTTCATTTGGAATCAAATACAGGGTGTGTATTTATCATATACAGATATCTTCATCAAACAGTGTCTGTACATTTTAGAACAAACAGTATGTCAGACAGAGAGGTGGCAGGCTCTTCACCTGTGAGTGGCAGAGGCACAAACATTCCAGCAACTCCAAAATCCGACCCAGGTCGAGTATGACCTGAAACGCGTCAGCATTGCTGCTGCCTATTTTTCTGTCACCACGTTTTAATCTTGTTAATAAAGACCTCCAGTTTTTCACGGATTTTGGAGTTGCTGGCAAATTTCCTTCTTTCTTCATTATGGATTCAAGCTTCCAGAAAGCAGCCGTGCAGCCCTATCATTAAAGAGTGGTGAGCTGGCAAAATTTCTTGTTTGTTTTACGAACATTCCAGGCCCAGGTCGCAGCACAGCAAGGGGACGTCGCAGCAGGGGTCACTCGGTGAGGCTACAACTGCTGCTGTCATCTAGCGGCCGTGTGCTGTCTAGCAGCCCAAGAGTTCTTGATTGGTTGACTAGGTCATTCACTTCCTCCCAGATGACATCTGACAACCCCAGCCAAGAGTCGGTGGGAACGTCAGACACAACCCTTAGTTGGCATGGCCCGGGAGCGGGTCAGCGGCCCTCACCTGTCCTTAACCCGCCTCTGTCCCATCCGGTTCCCTCAGCCAGAGATCTACTATGTGGTCTGGGCTCAGGCCACTATATAGCGAGGATGAACAATTTGAGGGGGGCAGTCAGAAACTACTTGGCAGCAAAAAAATGGGGCCAATACCCCCTGCTTCTTGCAGTAGGCGGAAAAGGGTATAGATGTTGAAAGTGGCATGGGAGGTCATGTTGTGAGGAGTCAGCCTCTGCATCCCAAAGACCGGTGAGAGGACAGAGTGACGATGAAACAAAAATAGGATGAATGATGTAGCCGACCGAAACTTGGGACCCGGGGGGGCAAGGGCTTCATCATCGTCAGGAGAAGAGGGCGTCAGTTTGCGCGTCAGGCAGCGGCGCAGCCGCAAGTGGGTCATGGGGGCCGTGAGTCAGCAGGATAGCAGCATTGTGAGGTCGGGAGCAAGGCGGCCACGGGGTAAAAAACCCCTTCGCAGGTCCAAGAAAGTACGGCACAAGGGGCTCAGCGAGGCAGCGGCGGCAGTCGTCATCAGTGCGGAGCGTTGGCGGTAAAATCCAATACTCGGCGGTGTGGGCAGTTCTTTGCTAAGACATCGGAGGAGCCGAATATAGGTATATGTAGAATCTGTGGGCAGAAAGTGAAGCGTGGCCAGGGAGCTAACGTTGGCACCATGGCCCTGCGTCAACACATGCAGCGTCACCATCCGGTGGCCTGGGAGAAACGTGGCTCAGATGTGGTGGTCCATCCTGCCGTCGCAGCAACAGCAGCACAAGCAGCGCCCAGTGGCACGCATGCCATTGCAGCCAGTCAAGGCTCCATCACCTCTGCAGAAGGGAGCTGTTTCTCTTTAACATAATCTCCCGGTCCAGATGCTCCTGCTCCTCGCTACTCATGGCGCCAACAGTCGTTCAGCGAGGCGATTGCAAAGAGACAACAGTATGCGTCCAACCATCCTAAGGTGCAGAAGCTGACCATACTCCTGTCCAAGTTGTTGGTTTCTGCAGTCCCCCCCTTTCCAAATGGTGGACTCTGCACCGTTCAGAGAACTAATGGCTTGTGCCGAGCCCAGATGGAGAGTTCCAAGCAATAATTTCTTTTCCAAAAGGCAGTACCAAACACCTCATAAATATTTAGAACAGAAAGGGGGGCCAGTCTTTGAGCTTATCGGTTTTGTTCCAAGGTGCACGGCAGCACGGACTTCTGGAGCTGTAAAATAAAGGTCGGGCCAGTACATGTCCTTTAAAGGCCCACTGGGTGAATGTGCTTCCGGCCCAGGCACACCAACAACTTGACAGGAGACGCCCGCTTTCTCCTCCACGTTGTCAAACTGCGGCTCCTGCGCCCAAACTCCGCCTCCTCCTCCTCCCACCACCACCACCATCTCAGCCTCCACAAGTACTGCTCCATCATACCACCCTGTGTAGGGCACAGCGGTGTCATGCAGTTCTACACCTGGCTTGCCTCGGCGAACAAGTCACACAGGGGGGAACTGCTCCGTGTCATGCAGCAAGAAAATCGTATGGTGGGGTTTCTCCGCCCAACTGCAAATCGGAACCATGGTGAAAGACAATGGGTAGGAACTTTTT
>JAODAL010058837.1:0-21856 GCA_025379985.1 Phyllomedusa bahiana | reverse complement strand
ATTTTAAAACCCGTGGGGACTACAAAAATTGCTGTTTTTCAATTTTAAGTGCAAGGGCCCAATGAACAAAGCTGTAGTGCGCCAAAGGAAAAAAACACGTTTTTAAAAAGTATTCGGATAATAAAGGTATTTTTTGGAAACCTATCAATTCACTGCGGTGACTACAAAATTGCGTATTCACATTTAAGGGAAAAGGTCCCTAAAATGAACAAAGGTAGTGGCAAAAATTTAAAAAAAACCGTTCGAAATGTATTGGATAAAAAAAGGTATTTTTGGCCCTATCAACCGTGTGACTACAAAATTGGGGATTTAATTAACTGCAAGTGGCTATTCAAAAAGCTGGAATGGGCAAATTGAAAAAAAAACCCCTTCTAAAAATGTATACTGAAAATAAAAGTGGAGTTTTGCACCTAACAAAGAGACCTGCATTTATAGAAAAGATGTGTATCCTAATAAAAGTTCGGGTCCCCAAATTCCAGGAAAATTTCAATAAAAAATGTTAATAATAAAGCTATTGCAGTGAAATGTCTATACAAGTTTGGTGAACTTTACCGGATTTTTATGAGCTTGTCTTTGTTCGCCCGGGGCCCCCCCCCCCCCCCCTGGTTCCCCGTGATTTCGGGGTAGATGTCCTTTAAAATTCTCTACCAAAACTACATAAAACTTCAAAATCCTGTTTTAAACCCAATTTGAAAGGGGATACAGCTAACAGTAGAGCTTTCTCTGTGAAAAAATAGAATAATTTCGTTGAGCTTTTGGAAAGGGAGAGCGCCGTCCTTGTATGAGACGCTGAGAGACATGATATGAAATGAAGGGCTGTTTTTATGTTAAAAAGGGTATGTGATTTTCCAGCAATCGCAACCCCTACACATCCCGTATGACGCCGCACCACACTCACCTGCTTATTCTGAAGTGATTTGCTGGCCCCCAAAATGCAGGGGAAACGCCCAAAATGGCGGATATTAATAGTGTGCACCCCGATTTTTTTAACCTAAGTTTTCCATGATCTAAAAATTTCGATCAACATAAAAATGTGCCGATTTCAACTTTGTCGATAAATCGATCACATACTCATGATGTCTTAATGGAAAAAAGATTAAAAAAAAAAGGAAGTTTTGGGGGTGCTGCTCTATTTGTCTCCTGTTTTGGGAATACTACGAGAACTTTCTCCTCCAGAGCTGAGCCCACCCCTGTATTTTGAAGGAAATTTGGTTTTCGTGGAATGAATACATGTGTTTGGGGCGAGTAAGGAAAAGTGCCCCCTTATTTTGCTTATGTATTTGGATTCTATATATCTGCTGTTTAAAGGCTTGAGAACGTACCACTGAAGGCTCGAACAAAATGGAAACTATTATACTGATAGAAGAAAATGATAAATCCATTCACTCTAATACTATAAATTCAGGACGTGAAGATATTGGCACATTCTTTGCACAATGTAACATTTATGATGAAATGAAAGTTTTAAGTACACGGACTTTGGAGTTCAAAACATTAACCTTGGCAGAGAAAGAGGTTCATCTGTTTTGGACCAACAAAATGTTACAATCTTACTGTGAGAGTGAACGATCTCCTAGAGGCTTGCGGTTATTTAAGGACATTTCCCAGTATCAGGATGATCCGGAATTTGTGGCACAATAGAAAAAAGCGCATATAGAACACTCCTTAAAGCTCACTCACCTGGTACTTGAAAGATCTAAAAAAGAGTATGACCAGGTGTATGAGAAATTGGAAACAGTGAAATGTGAGCTAAAAACAAGATTTACTGAAGCGCAGTGGAGTGGATTCCTGAGAAAAATGGAGCAGCGCCTTGTGCCAATCCAAAATGAGATCAAAGAAAAAGAGAAAGATAAGTTTGTCTGAGACAAGCTTGATTTTGAGCAGGATCGTGTATTTACATGGAAATCTCAAGCAAAGAAATACATGAATCGTGGGAAACCCTGGAGGAGGTCACGTACTTCTAATAAAAGGATGGACTACCGATTCAGGATCTGATTCGAGTGCAATGGATGATACTATGGAAGTACAACATGAGCATGCAGGATCTAATTTGCGGGACAGTGATAACCTATCATCACGAAACCTTTTAGGCAGAGGATCCGCCGAGGGGGCAGAAAGAAAAATAAGCTTCCCTTACAGAAGGGGCGGTACGAAGAGGAAGCAGGTCTCTTGGAGGAGGTAGAGTGCCCTGCTCCTCTGAATTTCACAAACATTGAAAGGGTGAGTGAAACAAATGTGATTAACATATCAGGAATAGAATTAACAGACAAATGCAGATGCAGACAAATCATTATTATCTAAAGGTTTAAACTTTTGCCTAACACAACCTTTTGACTATGTTCAATTTCAAATAGATTTGAGTAAATCACTTAGGAAGATTAATTTGCATAAGTTATTTAAGAACAAACAGAAGGATATGACACAAACATTAATGGAGGGGGATAAACCAACGGTTGTTGATAGATTAGATTCCTTTGGTACTAATATGACAGATGAAGATCGTAATATTGTATGTGATCTTTTGGACCTTTTGAGTGAAGATAGCCCAATGGAGATTCAACAGGAGGATCAATTTTTGGGAGGAGTTAAATCTGATTTTTTTTCCCCCCTTGTCACCGGGCTCAGCACTTGCAATGTTTCATGATGCGGTTTTAAGGGATATCAAGGCTTTGATATACCCTATATCGGATTCAAATCTGACATCTGATGAGCAACATACTTTGAAGAAGTTTAGTAGTAATTCGAACATCGTGATCAAGCCCGGTGACAAGGGGGGAAATATTGTCATTATGGATAGAAAATATTATTTGGAAGAAGCTAACAGGCAGTTAAGCGATCAAACAATTTATAGGCAATTACTAAAAGATCCAACGGAAAATCACAAAGGATGTTTACATACCCTCCTTCAGAAAGGTGTTCAAAATAAATACATTTCACAGCATTTGGCAGATAAATTGTTTCCTAGAAAGGTATCTAGACCATATTGGTATTTTTTACCTAAAGTTCATAAGAGCCTGGACCACCCCCCAGGTTGTCCAATCGTTGCTAGTAGGGGGTTTGTTACAGAACCTATCTCACAATATTTAGATTGGGCTCTTAGACCATTACTCTCTAATGTACCTTCGTTTTTATTAGATACCAAAACTTTGCTTCAAAATCTGGATAGAATGAATATAAGACCTGGTTGCAGCCTGGCAACGATTGATGTTGTCAATCTGTATACCAGGATTTTACATCAAGATGGCGTCAGAGCTATTAGGTCTTTTCTACTTAGATCAAATAAAGAGCTAGATCATGTGGATTATCTTTGTGAATTGTTGAGATTTATATTGGAGCATAATACATTTTGCTTTAATGGTCAATGATACATACAGTGTACTGGTACCGCGATGGGTACGCCAGTTGCGCCCACATTCGCGAATATTTTTTTAGCGTATTGGGAAGAACAGTATGTGTATAATGTGAAAACCCATATTTAAAATATATACAGCACTGATCGAGATTTATCGACGATGTGCTGATAATATGGTCAGGTTCTGAGTCCCAATTTGATGAGTTTGTACAGTACATAAATGTAAATGACCTAAATATGGCCTTCACAGCTACTTTTGGGGGCAGTAAAATAGTTTATCTAGATGTGGAAATTGAGTTGAATGAAGAGGGATTCAAAACTAAAGGATATAGGAAACCAAATGCCACTAATTCGTTGCTTCATGGTGACAGCTTTCACCCTGTACATGTTAAAAAATCGCTTCCGTATGGGCAATTTCTAAGATTAAGACGGAATAACAGTGACTACAATGATTTTGTGGTACAATCAGTGGAACTTATGGATAGATTAAGATCAAGAGGTTATGATGAGAAAGTGATTTCAAAGGCGTTTAGTAAAGTAGTACAAAAGGATCGAAAACAAGTGTTATATAATAAAAAGAGGAAGGGCCAAACTGAGAGGTTTGTTTTTTTCTTTAAATATAACAACCTTGCCAATCTTGTGAGGAACACAGTGAGAAAACATTGGCATATCCTTTCTGCAGACACTGATCTTCAGGATAGAACAACTCACCCCCTACTAATATCATTTAGAAGATGTAAAAATCTTAAAGATAAATTGGTTAAAGGTAAATTTCAGAATAACAAAGTACATAAAAATTGGTTTTCTGACACAGTACCCACAGGTAATCATAGATGCGGTAATTGTTCCCTATGCTCAAAAATGGTAACGAAAAATAATAATAATCTAGGATCAGTTCAACATACAGTAAAAGATTTCATCACATGTAAGTCCAACTATGTCGTATATGCACTATGGTGTGACTGTAATTATTATATTGGGAAAACAATTCGACCTCTATATAAAAGAATAAAAGAACATATATACTCAGTTAAATCAGGTAAAGGGTTACCACGTTTAATAAATCATATTCGTAATGAACATGGAGGAGATACATCTTGTATTTGTTTTGCTGGTATCGAACGAATTAGTGGAAATGATGTTATAATTGACAAACATACTAAATTGCTACAGTGTGAATCAAGATGGATTTTAAGAACAGAGGCTTTGGGTCCGTTAGGGCTTAATGAGAGAAATGACTTGTCAGTGTTTTTATGAGTGTTTTTATTTTTGTCTATGATTTCTGCTAAAAGGTACCGGGACTGAAAGGGTACCTAGGGAGAGTTAAATGGCACAGCTGTGCTTTCTCCCAGCATGCCTTGACAAAGCGTTGTAACACGCGAAACGGCCGTAGGCCAGTGTATGTGCTTATCTCCTGATGTCTTAATGGAATAAAGATTAAAAGGAAGATTGGTGAGTGCCGCTCATATTTGTCTCCTGTTATGGCATAATACGAGGACTTTCTCTCTCTCAGAGCCGAGCACCACCACTGATATGTTGAAGTGAATGGTTGATCGTGGAGTGAATACATGTGGTTTGGGAGATGAGCTACGGGACCAGTGCCGCCTTATTTTGCTTCACTGCTATTTGGTCACTATTGATTTTAACAGCTCAGAGGGGAGAAAACACAGAGTGTGCAGGCAGCCAATCACAGCGCAGGGGGCATGGTCGGGGCGTTTCCTGTCTAGGGGCATAGCCCAACAGGCTGAATGAAATGTCAGCCAGCCAATCACAGTGCAGGGGGCGTGTCTAGGGGGGCGGTAAACCATCCAGGGGGCGTGTCTGACCAGCAACAGCAGAAATAGAATACAGATTTACAGAAAAGCTCATATCTGCTAAACCAAGTGACTGAGGTAATGCAACCCAATTACAAAAGTGCTTATTTTTACTGTCCCCATAATCTGAGACATGATCTTTGTAACGATAAAACCCCTTTAAGCATATACAGGGGCATCACTATGCAGTTTTACCTGTGGCTTGAATGCCAGATAAAAATGCTGGTGCCCCAAACTAGACCTTCACCGGCTTCTGGGCTGCTGCCGTGGACCTGGAGTGTCTTTCCAGCTGTATACACATCATCCGGAAAAGTATATACTTTAGGGCAACCACAGAGAAGGGAACAAGAGCTCCCTGCCCCACGGAGTACTTCCTGTTGGTCGCAAGCAGGCTTGTGACCCACCAGAGTGTACGGCACAGGTGGCATGAGACTGTTATCACATCGCTCGTAATGACATCATGTTGTCTGTGCGGGAACACAGAGAACAGCGAGAGCTTGGTCAGGGGAATGAGGAGAGGTGAGTACAATTATTTTTTAATTTTAATAAACCCTATATACCTACATACATACTGGGGGGCTCTGTAACCTATATACAGTACATATACATATTGGGGGACATATTCACCTTTCTACAGACTGGGGGGCCCTATAACTTATATACCTATACCTACTGTGGGACATATCGACCTACCTACAGACTGATGGCCCTATAACCTAGATACTTATACCTATTGCAGGGCATATTGATTTACCTACAGACTGGGAGCCTTATAACCTATATACCTATACCTACTGGTGGACATATTGACCTACCTACAGACTAGGGGGTCTTATAGCACACAGTATAGGACAAAAAAACTCGTTGAAAACCAAATCCTAAAAACTGCTTTGAACATCAGTTTTTTGTCCAACTCAGCTGTGTTTCCAACTAGTTTTTTGTGTGCTTTTCAGTTTTTTGCCGTGGCTTTTGGAAAGTTTTTGGGCCTGTTTTTGGATAGTTTTTGGGCAGTTTTTAATGTATGCAAGATTCATATTGAAAAAAATCACAGAAAAATGGGACATTATTTACGGAAAAACACAAACACAAGGCCATACTAACAGCTCAATGGCTGGATAATAGGCTAAACCCAGTAGGAGGCAATATACAGTAAGCCCCAGTGCTAGCTAGGAGAGCTATAACAGGCATAGATAACTAATGAGCAGTAGCTTACACACCCATCATCTAGGAGGACAACTGAATAATAAAAAACTGCTCATTGGATAAGTACCAGTTCACACCAGTATGTAGAAAAGCCCCAATATTTTATAAGAGGAGAATCAACAAATGCAAAAATACCAATATTGGTAGCACTCACATGCCTACTTTGCATGAGGGGGTTGGTTGCTAGTATTATATTGGCATATAGATAAGGCAACATATTGATCTACCTACAGACTAGGGAGCCCTATAACCTAGTGGGGGACATATATACCTACCTACAGTCTAGGAATCCCTATATACATATAGACTATTGGGGAACATATAGACCTACCTACAGTCTGGGGACCCTTTAACCTACTGGGGAGACATATAGACCTACCTACAGACTGGGGGCCCTATAACCTACAGGGGGACATATAGACCTGCCTAAAGACTAGGGAGCCCTATATATCTATAACCTACTGGAGGACATATTTATGTACCAACTTAGGGGCAATATATAACTGCCAACATACTGGCGAAACCTATATACCTACGTATATACTGGGGGTCCCATATAACTACCACCCTTCTGGGGGCCACAATTTAACTACAAATTTATCGGGGGATGAATGTAGCTACCTAAATACTGGGGGACCTATATACCTACCTATCTACTGACATAACCTATATACTTATCTACCGAAGCAACCTATTTACCCAGCTACTGGGGGGCCCTATATACCTTCCTAGCTACTCAAAGTGGCTATATGTCTACCTACAGGGGGTTATGTCCCTTCTTTTATGGGGACCTTAAGTACCTACTTAATGTGCTGACCTACCTATCTACTTTTTTTATATATTTTTTTTTGGGAACGTTTACTTCCCTTTGAGGGGATTTTAACTAGGGTGGGGACTAAAAAAAACTTTACAGGGGGCCATGTATACCTGTCTATATACTGAGGAGGCCTATATACCTATCTACCAAGGATAACCTATATGCTACCAAGGACACCTATATACTAATGGGACTTATATACCAACCTATCAGGAGTCTATTTACCTATCTGCCTATTAAAGAGCCTACATCCCCTCCCTACCAACCCTCCCTACTATGGAGGCCTATATAGGAACAATCTGTGACTCCCGAGCCCCCACAGCAGGTATCTGACCTGGCTAATTGTCATAGGAAAGTGGGTTGCTGTGGGGATGGGGCATCATCATGCTTTTCTATATAGACCCCCACTAAGTGGCGAAGCATTTCAAACCCCCATCCCCTCCTGTCATGTAGGTAGGTATATGGGTTCTGGTAAAGTGAGGATTCTAAAATTGTTGTGTGTTATATTCTGCAGAGATGCATCATGGTGGTTTGGGCTGGATGGAGAAGAGAAATGAAAGTGAACGACTCATCAGAGAAGACATCACCAGTGAGCCACTGCATGTAACTGCAGTGTAAAGCTAGGTCTACACAGCATAGGACAAAAAAACTCGTTGAAAATCAAATCCTAAAAACTGCTTTGAACATCAGTTTTTTGTCCAACTCAGCTGTGTTTCCAACTAGTTTTTTGTGTGCTTTTCAGTTTTTTGCCGTGGTTTTTGGAAAGTTTTTGGGACTGTTTTTGGATAGTTTTGGGGCAGTTTTTAATGTATGCAAGATTCATATTTCTTGTTAAAACACCTGGGCAAGTAAATTTTCTGCCCTGCTCTGGCGTTTTTTGCAACATGTTGCAAAAAAAAACGACACAGCAAAAACAGCAGAAAAAAAAACTTCGGGAGACTACAAATTTTTTACTAAAAAAAAGTTTATGGGATCTGTTTCTAGTCGTTTTTCAGTGGTTATAGAAAATGAAAAACGCTGAAAAAGGGCTTAAAATTGGGGCAGGGGAACATAGCAAAAATACTTAAAACTATATTCAAGTGCCTGTGTAGAACGGGTTTTTAAAAGTCATTTTGGGGTCTGACATTTTAACCGTATAAAACTCTAATATAAGCCAACCCGAAATAACCCGGGGCACCTAATTTTGCCAAAAAAAATTTGGGGAAAACTTATTGAAAGTAAAGCCCGGGTGGAAAAAGCAGCGGTACTGGTAAGTTTTAAAAATAAAAAGGGTCCCCAAATAAAATTACATACGGGTATGGGTAGTTTAAATACCCCCCCTTGGGCGTTTAATGTCCCATAGACAGGTGTATGTCCCCCATGGGCAGATTTAAGGGGGTATTGCCCCCCAAATTGCGGGTTTGGTGGTTTTCCCCCATGGGGGGGAGGCCCCCACAGGCTTTTGGAATTTTGTACCCAAAAAAAAAAAAATTTTTATAATAATAGGTTTTGAAAAACCGTTCACAGTCAAAAAAAAATTTTCCAAAAACAAAAATCTTTAAAAATATGCATTAAAAAATTACCCCTTTATATTAAAAATGGCCTCCCATATAGCCACATACAAATATGCAACTGTTAGTAAAAAGTACCGGTATATCATACCTAAAACAAAAGCAAGGGGGAAATTCTAGTATTCACACAAAAAAAAACATTGTACCAAATACTATTTACAGGGAGAAGTCCCCCTTTAAAAGAGGAGGAATTTGTGTAAAAATGTTCGCTATCACTTTTACTGTCATCCAGTAGAGCACTCCCCCCCCGGAAAGGGCGACCCCACCCTCGGGATCCCCTAACAAACCTAAATTACGGGGAAAACATACAAAAGAAACAGAATAATCCCGATGTTTCCCAAGATAGGGGTTCATAGGGGATAATAATTATACTCTGTGTGAGAGATGATGATGGTCCAAATGCGGGGCATGATGGGGCCCATAAGAAAAGTGCCAAGATATATCACTTATATCCCCCCCTATTAACCAAATAAAACACCCCAATCCAAGCCATTTACTACCAATGTTCGGAGCAAAGTCCTTGCCATGTTAATAAAAAAAACAAAAGCCAAAACCACATGTTCCGCGCGCCTCCCGTTCCCCCAAACCCGGAAGGAAAACCCGGAAGGGCAAAACAAAAAATAATTCAAAAAGTGCGCCCAAAAGGAACTAGATGGCGAAACAGTGCAAACGCGCACGCCCCCCCGGGTCCCCGCTGGCAACTGAAAAACATGCACCGCCCCCATAGACAAAGGGAAATGGGGCGCCCCAACTATACGATAAACGTTGGACAAAAATAGCATAAGGTGACCAAGTAACGGAGGCTTTTCATCAGACCAATAGGGTACAAAAGGTTACTTTAAAAAATCCAATGGAATAAACTCCCAAAATTATTTAAGGCAATAAAAAAAATTTAGGGCAGTAAGCAAAAAAGATATAGAAATATTTTTTACTCGGGAATTTTTTAAAATAAAAGAGCTATACCCAACGCTGGTAGAATTCCAACTGTTTACCCTATCAACAGAACCCAAAGAAAAGGACCAAAAAACAAAAAAACAAAAAAAAAAAATGAAATTATGAAAAATATTATAAAAAAACAGCCAAATTGCAGGTTTTCGTTAAGCCCATCGGGGGTCGTAGTATGTAATCTGAAACCCCATCTTTCTTTTTTAAGCATCTTGACCCCAAAAAACCCCCTCGAGGTTTTTCCCTCACGACCTAAATGATCAAAAATTTCAGGGGTTTTTTGGATCATTTTATGCATTACTTAATATCGGTATTGGTGTATCTCTTTTTTCCAATTCCCCTAGATGCTCCCCAATCGTTTTCAAAAATTGTCTCTTTTTTTCCAACATTCCAACGGAAGTACAATGCATAAAAAAAATGCTCCTACTCTTCATTTTGGAAAAATCTCTCTTCAAAAAGATATCTGATTTAAAAATCGGGAAAGTTTTTGCTGCTCAATAAATGGACACCCAAACCCAGTTGTCCCTAACCGAAAGGCCCCTGTGGTTGTGATCCAACCAGTCCCTTTTTTTTTAGGTGGATATTAAACTATGCCCCACTTCCCTCAATGATTTCCTTTTCCGAATGTAATTTTAGGAAATTCAGGGGGCATCTTTTAAATCCTGTCTGACCTCAAATACCCCAGTTTAAAAAATAAGTCTCTCGCTATTCGTGGCCCCGATAAAAATTTTGCCACAAAACCCGATAGTTTGATTTTGGGGGAACTTGCTGTTCTGCCCACCCACGGCGTCTCATCTATCACTTTCAAGGTTTTTGGCAAATGCCCATTGATTTTTTGGGGAAAAACCCGATCCCAAACCCGTTTTTAAAGGCCCCTTTGTTTGGAACAAATGTCTATTTCCTGGAGCATTTTCCCCGAACTCGGAGAACTCCCCCTTTGGTTCCCCTTTTTGGGGTCAATGGTAACTCCCCACCGGAGGAGATATTTTGCGGTTGGTTTCCGAAAGGTTTTTTTGGGTAGTTTGCCGATTTTATCTTTTAATGATATAAAGATCCAAAAAAGGAAGGAACGCCCATCAATACGAAGTGAATTTCATCCCAAATTATTAATAGAGATTTCTCACAAAGTCATAAAACGCCCTGTCGTCCCATTCCCAAAATTGGATACGTCAATTTACCTACCCAAAACAGGAAATCCTAGGGGGTAGGTCTTTCACTAAAACAATGGTGCCCCCCACCACCCCAGGAATAATTTGCGTACAGGGGCCCCCGGGGGGCCCCAAGAGTACCCCTGACGTGGAAGAATTACCATTAAAAATGAAAAAAATTTTGTTCAAGGAAAACGAACAGCTGTAGGACAAATTGATTTGCTCTCTAAAATGTTTACCCCTAATAGAGAGGAAATCCTACAGACCACCCCACAAACATGCGGGATTTGGGGTATGAGAGCCCCTACATCAAAGGGGGGCTTAGTGTGTCCCCCAACGTCAGTCCGTCCCAAACTTCTCAACAAATCAGCGTGTCCTTGAGAATACGGCAAAGCATACACAAAAATTTTTTCAGGGTGTTATCAAAATAAATCGACATTCTGAGAAAAATGAATCCACACCCGACACTATTGGGCTCCCTTTTTAAAGGGTAACCCTTTTGTATCTTAGGTAGGGCAAAAAACAAGAGTAACCTGTTTAGGTATATAAATTTACTTATTAGTAGATAAAACCCTTTGTAAGGGCCCCGTATCAAAAAATTTTTCTAGTCCGACAGAAGGAAAAGGGTAGGATCACATGTGAAATAGAATAGCGAGGAACCTTCAAAAAAATGCTACATATGCTAAAATACTTAAATGATCCCCACTACTAGATTCCCGCCCTTTTCCCATGGGTACAGATAATGTGTCATCATTTTCCAGTCTCTAAGTGCCTTAAATTTGGAATCTAAGATTTTTTAGATTACCAACTCAATTTCTCCCCAAATCCTACTGACAAGTTTTTAAAACATGTCAAATTTGGACTTTGTATAGCGGAGGCATACGTATACTTTAGGGCTCGGTGTATGTCCCTCCCAAGTCAGAAAACTCGCAAGAGTCAATGTCAGGCAAAAACCGAAAATCAACACCCAATGCTCTTGCCCAAAAAAGTCCCGATTTTTAAAGAATTTTTGCCACTTGAGAGCAAACCCAAAAAAATGAATTCCTTTACCCAACAAAAGGACTAAAATAACAATGGAACAAAAATTGGACCTTTTTTTCCAACACCGAAAAATTTTCCCAATCATAAAATGATCTATTTAAAGATTGAAAATCTACAGAGTCATTTTTTCTTTTTTTCTCGGGTCTCTCAGGGCATTCCCCCCTTTTTCCCTAAAAGACGCACCAGAGGAGGATGGAGCCCTATAAACCCCCTGTGGTTTTTTCCTCTTCCTCTCCCTTTTGGTCTTCCTCCCTTTTTTTTTGTACTACCTGGAAATTTTGTTTGAAACTCAAAATCTGAAGAAAAAATATTTCGTCCCCCTTGTATCTTTTTCTATCAAACAAAAAGGAAAGCCTTTTTTTCTTTGAATTCCGAGGTTTTTATATATTGTTTGTGTTTTCATTTTTTCAGAGCCTTTTTTATTTTTCAATATTGCCTTTAAGTATTTGTTACGCCCACCAAAGTCGGGGTCGGTTTTAAAATTTGAGTGTTTGATAAAATTTTTTCCTGCAGTTTTATGGTTGAAATTTTAAAGTGGATTTTCTTCCTCTAATAAAAACTGCATCAAAGTAGGGAGCTTTTTCAGCAGCTTTTTCCCTTAAGCTAAAAATGCACGAACCCACTCTAGCAATGGGGAAAATATTTTTCCCCCAAGGGCTCTAGGGCGATGTTTGGGCCGAAATACTCTCCCGAGACGAGTCCCCACCGGATCTAATTTTATCTTTATATGCTATCAACAATTTTAAATATACTTTGATTCAAAAGTGCTATGGAAATCACTTTACTTCCAAAAAAACTTTTTTTGTTCAGTCTTCCATTGGGTTTTTTTTAATTGGTCCTGAGGGAAACCCGCCATATCAATTTTTTTGAACAAAATAAGAAAAGAGATAATAAAGGAATATAGAAAACCGTCTACAGATCAAAAAAAAAAAATTCCCCAAAACAATAATCTTTAATAATATGCATTAAAAAATTATCCTTTATATAAAAATGGCCCACACTATAGCCACTATACAAATATGCAACTGTAAGTATAAATACCCGGGTATATCATACCCAAATCAAAAGCAAGTGGACAATGTCTGCTAATCACAGCAAAAAAAAACATTTTACCAAATACCTATTGCAGGGGAAAATGCCCCTAAAAAAGGGGGGAAAATGTGGGCAAAAACTCACGGTTTGAAGACTTGTCACAGAGGCCTTGCCTATTTGGGCCAGATTTAACCATTATAGAAAAAACACTTTCGCTATCCTTTAAAATCGTCCTATCCAGATAAAGCACTCGCCCCCAAAAGGGCACCCCACCCCTCGGCGACTACCCCAACTAATAAAAATTAAATTCAGTAACTACAAAAGAAACAGACAAAATTTTCCCACGCGTTTCCCCAAAATTGGTTCATCAGGGGTTAATAATTAAATCTGTGATGAGAGATGATGATGGGCCAAGTAGGGTTGAGGCCCTAAGTAAGTGCCAGAAGTATATCACTTATTACCCACCCCCTATTAACCAAATAAAAATCTCAGCCTAGCAGGGTTTTAGGCAGTTTTAGTCCCCCCTAGGCAGGTTTAGGCAGGTATATTCCCCTAGGCAGGTAATGGCAGGGATTTGTCCCCAAAAAAGGTTATAGGCATGTTTATCCATTGGGAGGTTATAGGCAGGGTTTTGTTCCCCCTAGGGAAAGGGATAGTCCCCCATTGGCAGTTTTTGGCAGGTCTATGTCCCCATAGGTAGGTAAAAGGCAGGTTATAGGCAGGTATATGTCCCTATAGGCAGGTATATGTCCCCTCATAGGCAGGTTATTGGCAGGTATATGTCCTCATAGGCAAGTAATAGGCAGGCATATGTCCCCATAGGCATGTAAATGTCCCTATAGGCAGGTTATAGGCAGGTATATGTCCCTATAGGCAGGTTATAGGCAGGTAAATATCTCTTATTATTAAGTTCTTACCTCTCTCTCCTGCTGCTCTGACTCCCGGGCACTCCGGCAGCGCCCGGATGCTGTTGACTTAATTGGATCTCTACTATATGCTCTCCTTGAGGAGTCGCATGTAGCAGAAGTGTCCCTGCCGGCGCACGGGCCATCGCGGCGCCCGAGCACCGACAGTGACTCGAGTATAAGCTGAGGAGAGATTTTTCAGCACATTTTTTGTGCTGAAAAATTCGGCTTATACTCGAGTACATACGGTAATTTGGTTCTTAACCCCTTAACTCCCAGGCCCGAAAAGTAGTTCATGACCAGAACGTTTTTTTAGTTTTTGCCTCCTTGCGTTTCAACAGTTGTAACTTTTTTTTTTTTTCAATGACGCAGTTGGATGAGACCTCGTTTTATTCGAGACAAGTTGTACTTTATGGGGGAATAGTTTAAGTTCACTTATAAATTAAAAAAAAAAAAAATGTTTTTTTACATTTTTTTTACACCGTTCACATTTCATACTTAATAACTTGTTAGATTAATTCTACAGGTTATCACGGTTATGTGGATACCTAATATGTGTAGGTTTTTTGGTGTGTGTAATTTATGCACAATTATTTTTATTAAATATTTATTTTTATTTTATTTTTTTATTTTTATTATTTTTACACTTTTTATGTTTTTTTTTTTTTTACTTTTTTTTAAAATCCCATGAAGGGAGAACTGTTTTACTTTTTTTTTTTTTTTATACAGTTAGTAATGTATTAGCATATTCATATATGCTAATACATTATAATCTGTGTCAGTCTGACACAGGCAGGGATTAGGACAGCACACAGTGTGTCCTGGTCACTGGCTTAGTACACAGACAGCTCTGGGGCCACTCTAGGTCCCCAGGGATGACTGTGCAGCCGTTCCCCGGGCTCTGTCAGGTCACCGGGTGTTCCGATCACCCGACAGAGCAGGGGAACCCTTTGATTGCGCTGCGGTAACGCACCGCCGCAATCAAAGGGTTAAAGCACCGGGTTGCGGAGGATCCCTCTGCACCCCGGTGCTC
Organism: Phyllomedusa bahiana; assembly: GCA_025379985.1. Lineage (NCBI taxonomy): Eukaryota > Metazoa > Chordata > Amphibia > Anura > Hylidae > Phyllomedusa > Phyllomedusa bahiana. The sequence goes on along the minus strand of JAODAL010058837.1, from coordinate 7,016 downwards.
AGAGGACATGCTCTGGTATCGGGGCTGTGTAGTAAGTAGTGATATCATTATGTCTTGGTATTGTAGGATTTTTTTTTTGCACTTTTAATACATTTGGTATATTTACTCCATGTATAAGGGTATTATTTGGTAATTGTATGACTATTATTTATAAGGTATTACACTGTCATGCAGATCAGCACAGAAAAGCTAATTTGTCATCTATGATTTTCATTGAGCAGTGTGCTGCTGATGTGATTCACAGGGAATGTGTGCAGTAGATGTAAAATTAGTGACAGAAACATGCCACAGAACACAATGTGGCATGAAAAATGCTTTGTGAACACAGCTCTACCGAGCCAAATGTTACACAGAGGATCTATGCCCCAGATGTTTTAGGAACCTAGCAACATCCCTGACCATATACACAACCTGCTTATGGTCACAACTGAATCAAACCTTTCAAAGATATAAAGTTTCCATGAGTGGGATGGCAAAAAGTAGTAAAAATAGTAGATACCAAACCTTTTATCACTAGCAAGTACATGCCAGTGTCTATAAATGAGGCAATGTATGATCTCAGAATGGCTATTAAAACTGGAGATGAAATGAATTCTCTCCCTACTTTGTTTACCTCGTAATGTCATAACTTCTTCCCTTGTTTTAGAAACCTCCAGTAGTTCTTCTCTATTATGGCCAGATGCTACAAATTTTTCTATGACATACATAATCCTCATCTGTACAGCAAATCCTCCTAGCCCTTACAAATTGGCCCCTAGGCATCCCTTTAAAGACCTTAGGGAGCGTGAATGCTCTCCTTAAGCAATACATTATTATGATCCATAGGCTTAGAATACATAGTAGTATTCAAGCATTGGTCCTTTTTGCTGACTTAAACATCTAAAAAATGTGTTACCTTATCATCTTTGGTTATAGCAAATGTAAAATCACATGAAAATGGGACAAATTTTTTACTTAAGAAAACAAGGCCATGCTTACAGCTCAATGACTGGACAATACATTAAACCCAGTAGGAGACAAAACAAGGCCCTGTGCTACATGGGAAAGATATAAAAGGTGCAGATAACTAATGCTCACACATAGAAAATGTAATAAAAGGATGACAACTACTTAGATAAAGGTATCCAAGCACTCACCTGTACCTGACAGAGGAAAAAACATCGTCCACATAGCGAAGCCAGGTGAGGATGTGTGGTACAAACAGGGAACTATTGACATAGTCTCTCTCAAAAGAGGTCATGTACAAATTTGCATAGCTTGGAGCCACAGGAGACTCCATTGTGGTCCCATGTAGCTGCAGGTAGTGGTCATCACCAATATGGACATGAGAAAAGGAATCTGAGTTGGAAAGGGTGAAATCATTACACAGGGCTTCGCTAGTAGCACAACAGCCCTCTTCTTATGGAATATAGGTAATGGGACTCTTGATGTCCATTGTACACAAATAAGTGACCTCTGAACAATCAATATCCTATATCCTACATAGATATTGGGCAAGTAATGTCACGACTAACCAGTTTCTGCAGGAATGAGTCAATATATACTGCCAACAAACTGAACAGGGAACAGGCTCACAAAACTATTGGGCCCCCCATAGGGGACTGCAATGTACTTTTTGGACCAGATACAGGACAGAGCTTCTTCAAGTAGGTCATCAACCAGTTTTTTATATTCGGTTATCGGGTCTTGATTAATTTTTTTTATAGACAGTCTCATCTTTTAGTTGGTTAGATGCTTCCTGAACATAAGCATGCATGTCCATGACAACGGTGGCACCACCCTTGTCTGCCTTCTTCAAGATGACCTCAGGATCTTTTTGTATAGTCTGAAGTGCTCGTCTTTCATAAGGTTATGGTGAATAGTTTCCCCAATAAACTTATCCTTTCCTTCTAATATTGTTGTTACTCATCACTACATTTACACATGAATTCAAATCCAACAACTCCTTTTTGTGTGTCTTTTTTGTTAATGAATGTACTTTTTGTATAGTACACCCCTCACATTTATTTTTAATATTGTATTATATCTTTTCATGGGACAGCACTGAAGATATGACACTTTGATACAATGCAAAGTAGTCACTGTACAGCTTGTCTAACAGTGTAAATTTAGTGTGCCCTCAAAATAACTCAAACACACAGCCATCAATGTTTAAACTGCTGGCAACAAAAGGGAGTACACCCCTAAGTGAAAATGGACAAATTAGGTCTCAGGTGTGAATGTTAACCAGGTGTTATCACTTCCACTGTCCCCTTACGGGTCAGGTCACTGGAAGTTCCCTCATGGCAAAGAACTCTTGGGATCTGAAAAAAAGAATTGTGTTACATAAGATGGCCCAGGCAAAAGAAGTTTGGGGACAACCCTGAAACTGAGAAGGTCCCTCAAAAATATCCCTCACCTGGTCGCCCCAAAAGAAATTGAGTGCATGTGCTCAGCATCATATCCAGAGATTGTCTTTTCAAAAAAGACGTATGAATCCTGACAGCATTGCTTTAGTGGTTAGAGGGGTGAGTGGTCAGCCTGTCAGTCCTCAGACCACATGCTGCACACTGCATCAATTTGGTTGCATGACGTCACCCCGAAGGAACCCTTTTCTAAAGTATGCAAAAAGAAAGCCTAAAAACAGTTTGCTGAAGACAAGCAGACTAATGACATGGATTACCTGACCCATGTCCTGTGATGAGACCAAGATTAACTTACTTGGTACAGATGGCGTGAAGCTTGTGTGGCAGCAACCAGGTGAGGATTTCAAATACAAGTGTGTCTCTTGCCTACAGTCAAGCTGGTGGTAGGAGTGTATGATAGGGGCTGCATGAGTGTTGCCGGCTGTGGGGAGCTACAGTTCATTGGGGGAAACTGAATGTCAAATGTACGGGGTAAGGATTGAACCCAAAGCATGATCTCCTTCCTTCAGTAACTTAGCCACAGGGCAGTATTCCAACATGATAATGACCCCAAACACCTCCAAGACAAACACTGTCTTACTAATAAAAATGAGCATAAAGATGGGGACTACAAAGATGTCTCCGGCCCTTAAACCCCTATTGAGCATCTGTGCAGCATCCTCAAACGGAAGGTGGAGGAGTGGAAGATGATTCCAGTGGCTGCAACCTGTGAAGCTCTAGTGAACTCCACTATTTTGGGCACAATTTGTCTATTTTCACTTAGGGGTGTACCTACTTTTTTTTGCAGATTTTAGCATTGAGGGCTGTGGGGGTGAGTTATTTTGGGGGACCCCAAATTTCCCGTTATACAAGCTGTCATGATTTACTGTAATTGTATAAAAAGTGTCCTATCTTCAGTGTTGCCCTATGAAAAGATGTAATACAATATTCACAAAAATGTAAGGGGTGTACTAACTTTTGTAGCTTTTAAGATACAGTAGCTTTGGACATTAAAGAGGTGTCCTAAGAAGATGACAACTACATGCATGACTACTAGTGCGTATATACCATTTTTACTGATAGAAATATCAAGTCTATAGGATGATGCTGTAATTGATTGAGTTTCTTCTTTCAGTGCCTTGTCAGGACTGCGTGTTAAATGTCAGAAGACACTCTTTGGGTAAAATTAACAAAGAGCACTTCATGTACCTTTACAAGAGCTATATCACCGGGCAATGTGTCAAAGCTATTTTCAGATTCTCAGTTACACGCTTGCTGTATCTCAACGTGATAACAAGGAAATGGAGGCCGCTGATACATTGCACCTGTATGTGGGGCAGCAATGTGTTGGGGCATGGCAGATATCAGTCACACTCACTGAGGCGTTGCGAGCAATTCTGGGAAAATCACTTACAGTAAATTTTTGCGCGGTACCCCCCCGTAAATGATTTAACAAGATGTGTTATTTTTGGGGTTTTATTTTGTGAGGCTTTTACAGATAGAAAAAATATAAAAAACCTTTTAATGATGATTATTGTAATATTTAGACACTTTTAAAAAATCAAAAAAATTACTAAAACCCTTGGAAGCTTTTGTCAGTCTAAGCTCCAGTAGATCAGGTTACATTGCCAGCCTCACAATTACTGACTCTGTGAAATGTTGGCAGCATCCGAGAGCTTGATACGAAAGGCTGCTGAGGAATTATTACTTTAGCTTGGTGGTTGCATAGCCGTACATTTCAGGTCATGTTAAAAGAGTCAATAAAGATGTAGCAGAGCTGAGTGGGTCTGATAACAGTCTCTTGTCATTTTGGACATTATGGTGTTCTATCTATAATATTTCATGAGGTTGGTAAACGCTCCCTGCTTCTCCCATCATAAACGTTCCCACGGGTCATGAAATCTTGCAAGCATCTTGTGCTAGTAAGTCTGGCTATGATTGACGTTGATATTGATTTCCAAAGCCTTGTGTTATGGATGTGGTAGTGGATCCTCTGGACCACCACAAGCGATGACGTAAGCACTCAGGGAGGGGAAATTTAAAGTAGGCCCGGTTTTCACAGAGCCCCCCCGCAAAGCGGGATGGGTTGCTGCGGGAGATTACTACCATGTCGTACCCCTGACGTGACTTGTTGCGGGGGGCAGCGAGGGGTTGCGCGGTACAAAATCGTTGGGAAACAGGCTGTAGTGGGGCAGGGAGAGGGTCAGGAAGGCCGGCAATGGTTGTGGTCAAGGGAGGGCAGAAGGTTGGGTACACAGTAAACGGGACAAGGGCCTTTTTGGGAAACCCTTTCCCCTCCCGGACAAGGCACTATCGATTCGGCAAAGGGGTGGGGGAAGGCAGGGTTTTAATAGGGTCCGTGCCGGTGAGAACCAATCACCCGGGGCCTGTCCCTTTAAATCTCCCGGGAGGCTGCCATGCGCGCCCCCCAGAGGGGGTGTGCACCCCCCCGGCAGCAGGAGCGGCGCCAGGCGGGCCGGAGCGTGGAAGGGAAGTGCGCCCAGACGTGCCGGGGTGTCCCCGGCCCCGGCGTCGGGCTGCGGGGGACCGGCCGCAGCAGGAGGGGGGCTGCGGCGTTGGGGGTGCCTGCGACCCGACAGAGGGTCGCAGGGACACCGTAACTTTCCCCCCCCCCTTTTGGCCTCCCCCCCTTTTTTGGCCCGCATAAACTTAGACAAGGGACCCCCCTCCAGGATGTTTTCCTCTGGTCCAGCCCTTTCCCCTGACCAAACCCTTCTAGTCCCCCAAAAAAAAATCGTTCCCCCCGAACCGTTTTTGTGGCCAAAAATTTTCTTTGACGGCAAAAAATATTGGTGGAATCAGTACGGGAGCGGGGGAAAAACGGACGAGAGAAGGGTTATGGGGTGACCGGCTTGTAGGAGACATGGAAGGATTTGGGTCGCATGGGCGGGGGACCGGAGTTGTAGGCCACGGATTAATGGCCTCAGGCTTCAAAGGGACCTAAAAAACGGGGACCCCCTTTTTTGGGTGGGGATTTTAAAATGGATATATTTGGGAGCGCCTACCTTATCCCCCGGGGCAAAGGGAAGGGGGGGGTCTTCTTTTTTTTTTTCCGCTTGGGTCTTCAAGGGCGAGGCCGAAGAGGGGTGGCAGTCTCCCTCCGACACGGGATAGGTCAAGGCCAGACTGTCCACAGCAAAAGGGGCATCGGAGGAGGCAGGGGGGCAGTGGAAGGGGTGGGCGGGGATGCGGACCAAGACAATGGGAAGGGGGATGCCCCCGCGGAATCGAGTCCAGGGAATTTTACGAAAATTCCGCCCAAAGGTAGTGATGGACCGTCATCTTGCTTGAGAAGTGAAGTGGGGGAGATAAGTACCCAGGGGCCCGATTCACCCTTCCATTGCCCTTGTATTGTGGGTGGTACGGAGGAGAAGCCAGTTCCACTTGCAGTAGCGAGCAGAGGGCCTCGCCAAAATCTCGGACGAATGGACTCCCCGGTCCGGGGCATGGTAAGGGGGGTCATGCGAGGAAGAGTTTTAAAAAAAAAAATTGGGGAGCCCAGGGCAGAAGGAAGGCCGGCAAGGGAACAAAATGAGCCATTTGGAAAAAAGGTCGTGACCACCCAAAAGACCGTATTACCCTTTGAGGGCGGTAAGTCAGTTTTGAAGTCCTGGCATTGGGTCCAAGGACAGCTAGGACAGGGGGGGTTGGGGTAGTCCGAAAGGGTTTTTTTCGGGTGACTTATTGCGGGCCCCCAGGTGGTGCAGGCTCCCCCAAAATCCTTTACATCGTTTAAAGAGACCAGACCCCCAGTAGAACCGGGGAAAAAAAGAACAAGACCCTTTGAACCCAGGGTGTCGGCAATGCAGGGAAAAGTGACCCCATTTCAGGACCCTCAACCCGGGCGCGGGGCAATACGTTTCCTGGGGGTTTCCCCCGGAGGTTAGGGGAGCCAAGACATCAGAGTTCCGGGGTACAAAATGTTGTGGGGCGTCTTCCTCCCCATAACCGGGGGGCACGGGAAAGGGCCTCGGCCCTTTAGGTTCTTTTCTGCCGTCGGAAATGGATGGTGTTTAAACGGTAGTGTTGAGGATTTTTATCGAAAAGTTAAATCGGCAAAGGGTTTTTTTGGTGATCGAAATTTCCCGTCATGCGATAATTAGGTTAAAATCTGAGCATCATCTATTAAAATCGCGCCTTTTTCGGGCTTCCCGTAATTTTGGCGGCCAGCAAATGAGATTACAGAATGAGCAGGGTGGGATGGTGTGCGGTCATGACTGGGGGGTGTTGGGTTTCGATTGGCGGAAAATCCATGACCCGTTTTACATAGAAAAAGCGTTTCTGTTTTAGCCTCGTGTTCTAGCGTTATAGGGGTAGGACCCCGCGTTCTGCCCGTGGCCCCAAAAAGCTCAGCGAAATTAGTTATTTCTGCACAGAGAAACCCCTTTTATTAGCGTGATCCTTCCAATTTAGTTAGATTAGGGGGGTTTTAACATTTTATTTTAGGTTTTAAAACAAGGAAATTTAAACAGAATTACCACTGTAAAAATTTGGGGTGGGAGCGGGGGGGGGGGCCCCGCGGGCGAACAGGACAAAACTTATCTATAAAGACAGGATTAAAGTTCACCAAGACTTGTGTAGAATTGTAGTGGAAAATCTTTATTATTAAAT
>JAODAL010058836.1:0-21856 GCA_025379985.1 Phyllomedusa bahiana | reverse complement strand
CTCCCCCAGGGGGCCCCTTATATGTTACAGTTTTAGAGACCAGCTCGTTGGGGACAGGGCGAAACCGGGGTTGGTTTCCCCCAATGCAAAATCTTTTTCAAGGCCATCACCCCATGTTTTATTGATTTTTGCACCTCATGTGGTTTTAGGGTTACTTTCATCGGCCCTTTATCTCCCAAATTTTGGATTTTTCCCACATGTGAAGGGAAAATAATGATCCCTTTCAGGGTCCTTTGTTTTTTGTAGTTTTTATTTTTTTTTTGTTTTTTCCCCCATAGTTTTTTTTACAGTATATTTTTTTTTTAGCCCCAATAAAGGATACCGACCCAAACACGAAAACACCCCCCAAAACCCTCCCCTAAGGGAAGATTAGAGGGAATGGATTGGGGGGTTGCCTGTTTTTGGATTGTACCCCTTTTTTTCCCTTTACATGTTTATTATTTTATGTTCTGTAGAGGGTTTAGGTTTGAAAACCCTTATGCAGGTTTTTGTTACTTTTCAAGACATTGGGGACATGAGGGAAATCAAAACACATTTGCTTTTTTTTCGTTGAGGGATGCAATGTTTCTTTCTCTTTTTCTGGCTGAAAACCCTTTGGATTAATTCGGATCCCTGGAAGCCGCAGTATTTCCCTTTTACTATTGCTTTTTTCTATTTTTTGGATAGATAGATAGATAGAAGATAGATGATAGATAGTTATGAGTTTGATATGAGATCGATAGATATGAGATAGATAGTTTGATTTTGGTTTTGATGGGATAGATAGTTATGAGTTTGCTAGATATGAGATAGATGATATGAGATAGATAGATATGAGATAGTTTAGAAAAGATGGGATAGATGGGATATGGGATAGATAGATAGACAAGTTAGATGGGAAAGAAGATAGATGATATGAGATAGTTTAGTATGAGTTTGTTTAGATATGAGATAGTTAGTTTAAAAAAATTTGAAAAGAGCTAGATAGTTTTGTTAAAAAAAATAAAAAAAAAATAGTAGATAGATAGAATAGAAAAGACGATGAGGGGATAAAATAGATATGAGATAGATAGATGGGACAGTTTGGATTAGTTAGATAGATAGATAGATAGATAGATAGGGGAAAAAAAGATAGAAAGATAGATAAAAAGATAGTTTGATAGATAGATGATATTTTAAAAGGGATAGATAGATATGAGATGGTATGAGATAGATAGATACAAAACATCCCAACATACATAAAAAAATAATAGATATAAAGATGGGATAAAATTTTTTGAGATAGATATACAGATAGATAGATAGAAACTACATAGAAAAGATATGAGTTTGATAGATAGAAAAGATATGGATAGATATGAGATAGTTTAGATAGATATGAAAATAGAAAAATAGTAGATTGGATAGATAGATGATAATAAATAGATAGATAGATTTTGGTTTGATAGATATGAGATAGAAAGATATGAGATAGAAAAGCTATGAGATAGATGAAGATAGATAGATAGATAGATAGATAGATAGATGGGTAGATAGTTTTTGGGTAAGATAGATAGTTTGATATGATATAGAAGATAGATAGGAGATAAAATAGATGATAGATATATAGATAGTTGTAGATAGATAGTTTGAGATGAGATAGAAAGGAGATAGATAGAAGATATTTTTGAGAAAATAGGGAGATAGATATATATATTTGAGATATATAGATATGAGATAGATAGATAGATATGAGATAGATAGATATGAGATAGATAGATAGATATGAGATAGATAGGAGATATGAGATAGATAGGAGATATGAGATAGATAGATTGATAGATAGATAGGTAGATAGAGGAGATGATAGATAGATAGATAGATAGATAGATAGTATGAGATAGATATGAGATAGATATGCAGATAGATAGATTAGATATGAGATAGATAGATAGATATGAGATAGATAGATATGAGAAGATATAGATATGAGATAGATATGAGATAAGATAGATGTGAGATAGATGATGACAACGATAGGATAGATTGATAGATATGAGACTAGATAGTTAGTCTATGTAGCGTTAGAATAAATAGTTAGATATGAGATATTTTAAGGATATATAAAAGGAATGAGATACACTAGATGAATTGATATGAGAGTGTCAATAACTGATGTGATTAAACATAAACATTATGAGTAGATTAAATAATGTTGCAATAAATAAACATCATGAGATTGAAGTGTACGTACTGTAAAGAATAGCCGCTGGCGTAGATATGTACGTCCACCATCGTAGTAAATGCAGTCGTTTAAGCAAATTACAGTTATATGTATAAAATAACTAGAGGGAGTTTTTATTGCAAATCTTACTTTCATTTAGGATATATTGTTGGGATTGGTCAGTGTATTATATTAGATAAGTATTTTTTTGTAATTTATAAAGTTATCTTTTAGTTATATTCTACAGCCTCGTTTGATGTTGCCAGTTTGCAGTCTTTTTAAAACTCCCACTCTTTGTACCATGTATGACCTGAGGACATAGGCTTGTAGCTTATGAAACGTGTTGTCTAATATATATCATTTCTTGAAATAAATAGTGACACTTTTATATTGGTTTAAAGCCCAGTGTTTGCTTTCTTTTGGATTTTTAGATGCAATATACAACTCACCGGCCACTTTATTAGCGTACACCATGGTTAGTTAAACGGGTTGGACCGCACCATTTTGCCTTCAGAAACTGCCTCAATTTCTTCGCATCGGTCGCATTAGATTCAACAGGTGCTGAGAAGATTCCTCAAAGAGTACTTTTTGGGCTCTCTCGCTCATGAATTGGGTACTCGATGATGCAGATATCAGACACAGTTGCCGCAGATTTGTAGGCTGCACTCATCCATGATGCGAATCTCCCATTACCACCACAATACCCAAGATGCTCTATTGGATTGAGATCTGGTGACTGTGGGAGTGCACAGTTTGAGTCAACATAAGTGCAAACCCATTGTCATGTTCAAGCAAGAACAAACCGCCCATAGTCTGAGATGATTCCAGCTTTATGGACATGGCGCATTATCCTGCTGAAAGTATGACGCCATCAGATGTTGGGGTACATTGTGGTCATAAAGGGTTGGAGTCTATGGTCAGCAACAATACTCAGGTAAGGCTAATGTGGCGTTGCATCGATGCTCAATGGTACCAAGGGGCCCAAAGAGTGCCAAGAAAATATTCCCCACACCATGACACCACCACCACCAGCCAATGAACCGTTGATACAAGGCAGGTTGGATCCATGATTTCATGTTGTGACGCCAAATTCTGTACCTACCATCCTAATGTCGCAGCCAGAATCGAGACTCATCAGACCATAGGCAACGTTTTTCCAATCTTCTACTGTCCAATTTCGTTTGAGCTTGGGGGGGGGGGGGCTCAAATTGGAGCCTCAGTTTCTTTTTAGCCTGAAAGGAGTGGCACCCGGGTGTGGTTTCCTGCTGCTGTAGCCATCTGCCCTCAAAGTTGGCCGTACTGTGCGTTCAGAGATGCTCTTCTTTTCTTTTTTCATCGCTACCTTGGTTGTAACGGCGTGGCCTAATTTGAGTCACTGATGCCTTTCTATCAGCTCGAACCAGTCTGCCATTCTCCTTTGACCTTGCATCAACAAGGCATTTCCGCCCACAGGACTGACGCTCACTGGTTGTTTTTCTTTTTCGGACCATTCTCTGTAAACCCTAGAGATGGTTGTTGCGTGAAAACTCCCAGGAGATCAGCAGTTTCTGAAATACTCAGACCAGCCCTTCTGGCACCAACAACCATGCCAAGTTCAAAGGCACTAAATCACCTTTCTTCCCCATACTTGATTGCTCGTTTAAAGACTGCAGGAGATTGTCTTGACCATGTCTACATGCCTAAAATGCACTGTGTTGCCGCAGGTGATTGGCTGATTAGAAATATAAAGTGTTAACCAGCAGTTGGGACAGGTGTACCTAATAAAAATAGTCAGTTGGCCGGTGATCAGTTTGTAAACTAGTCTGTTGGTATATATTAGTTATTAGTGTAAGTTAAGGCTGCGTCCACACAGATCCAGCCAGTATTTTACACTCGGTTTTGTTTTTTGGAACAGTTTTTGTTCAGTTTTTTTGCCGTATGTTGGTGGATTCCTCTCATTTGGGAATAGGGACACCAGTCATAGAAAGTACGTTCCAAGTTTTTTGTTAAAGCCATTGGTTGTGAAATTGGCCTCAGGAAAAATCCGAGCCGCTGTAAACTGCAGCCGCGATTTTCTATTGAGGTCTATGGAGATGGTTATCAGTTGGATTTTCACCAGTTTAAAAATCTGATATCGGGGGCGTGGTTTGGCATGCAGGTGTGGACGGACGCATGTAAACTGAGCTCTGTCTAGGGCCTCGTAAACTGCAGGAGACTCAAGCAAGATAATGGCACCCAAGAGACAGAAGTAGAAGTCGGGGACACCCCCGACGACTATGCAATTTGAGACACCCATCTCCAACTACTGTGCTCCACTGCGGAGCTTACCTCCGAGCCATCTGGATCCCGGGCTGTATGGGCAGCCATCTTGTCAGCCGCATCGACGCAGGGAGCTTCAACACAGCACAGAGCCGGAGGGGTGACGCGGTCCCAGCTGCCGCACCGATTTTCGACCGGAACTTTGAACTACGCCGCGGTTCGCTTGCCCTTCCTGTGTCAAGACCTCTTCCTGTCTCTGCGGAGGGTGAAAGCGGAGCTATGAGCTTTACCCTGGAAGAGGGCGCCGCGGAGAACCTAGAGCGCGCCAAATGCCACGGATTGTCATTGGACGTAAATTGGTGGGACACGCCATCTTCCCTGCCTTCATCACCGCCGGCCCTGTTCAGCCACGATCCAGAGGAAAGGCAAAAACCCTCATGAGGTAGAAGCCAATTGTTCCTCATGTGAGGGAAAAAATTCTTCCCGACTCCAATCTGGCAATCAGCAATAACTCCCTGGATCAACGACCCTTCTCCAAAATCCCGGTCACTATTACATGTTCTATTATTACACCTAGAAATGTATCCAGACCCTTTCTCCAGAATACCGGTCACTATAAATGGTTATATATTAATCTAATAGTATGAAATGTATCCAGACCCTTCATCCAAATCCTGGTCACTATAACTTGTTCTATTATTACACCTAGCAATGTTATCCAGACCTTCTCCAGATAATGATCTAGGTATCAGCTCTAAGTAACTAATGTAGTCTAGTGATCTATACGATCTAGAAATGGTATCCAAGACCCTTGTCTCCAGGAATCCCGGTCACTATAATGTTCTTTATTGAATAGAGAATCTAGGAGTATGAGCGAAATCGAGACCCAGTCAATGTCTCCAGAATCCCGAGTCACCGAATAACTTGTAGCTTATTATCATTCTAAAATAACCATGTCACCAGGGACACCCTGAGACGAAATCAGAAGTATATAGAGTACTAGGTTTATCTGATATGTGGTGAATCGTGATCAGTGATAGGTTCAGTGAGAAGTGTCTGCAGACCCTTACTCCAGAATCCTGGAAACTATAACTTGTTATATTATTACACTAGAAATGTCATCCAGACCCTTCTCCAGAATCCCGGGTCACTATAAATTGTTTATATTACATCTAGAAATGTATCCCGACCTTCTCCAGAATCCTGGCACTATAACTTTTCTATTATTACCATCTCGAAATGTCTTCCAGGACACTGTTATGCTGCTCTTAGTGGCTTTGCAGGATTGGTATTGAATAATCTATTAATCTATACATAACCATCTATTTATATACATATTCACCAATTTAATTATGATAATATTTTTATCCATATTCCACTGTAACTATCCAATAATAATAAATATAAAAATAGTGTGTTCCAGTCATTCTGTATTCAACAGACGACTGATAAAAGCTTTATACTCATGACGATAGCTCCATGCATCGCATAGTAGGCCTGATACACAGCCAGTCTGTGAGATCCATCAACGTCTTGTGTGTGTACAGGCAGTAGACATAATATACACAGGAGTCTCTATACTCAGAGCTTTCAGAGTCAGGAGTATTTGATTGTACTCTCTAAACTCATAGATGATATTATAGCTCACATGCTCTCTAGTCATTGTTTAGCTTCTCACACTAATGCCTATTAGTGACATTGTATCGCGAGTTCACCTCCTATTGTATCTCCTTTGAATGTATTCACGGAGACTTTCATACTTTACCTTGTCCTATATGTAACCCTATCCATCAATGTTTAATGCATAACCCCTACACCCAGCTCTTACCCACAACCTTATAATATCAGCTCTTTATTACTTTATGCTTCATCTACAACTTACTATTTATAGCTTCCAGCTCACAGATGCGCAGTGTGATAGAGTACATCGATGTCGTCATTTCACTAAATAAGTGAGTGACTACATGTCATGGCTAGGTTTGATCATGGCTTATGATTCATGAAATTCTCGCACATAACAATGCTATGTACAAATCACGTCATCTAATGAATTGTCACCTCAAGTGCACGACATGAATGATGATGAGTGAATATACACTTTTGTGCGTACAGAGCTATCAGAGTGATGTGTCTCACTTGCACCCATTGACTTGTCGCGTAGAACTCTCTCCAAGTGATAGGCTATTCTTCTCAGACACAACAGCGCGATAAGCTATTGCCTTGTTTCTGAGTCTCTAATGTGTCAGATTGTGACTAATAGTCGTATATGAGGTGCTCTCCGTCTCGGCGACCGCCCAATCTTACGCGCAGCATCTCGTCCTGCCATATGTTGTTTGGTGTTGATGCCACTGAATCGACGCTCTCTAATCTAGTTAGGAAGAGCGCTGCAAACTTGGTAATAATTGTCCATTACGCCACCTACTTCTTACAAAAACCTCACTGCAGTAGATTACACAATGTTGCGTCTCATACTTGCTAACATCAGCATGAAGCTACGCCCTGGGGTTGAGCCTGAGTGTAACTATCGCTCTACTGGTGGGAATCACAGATCCAGAAGAATGAAATTTGCACGTTCAAAGAAATATGATAACTCTAGAAGCGTGTGAGATATTGTGTAGTTCATTGTACACACACTAGCGTGCTGTCATAATTCACTCAGAGCGACCCAACCTATGTGACCGGTGTAGCACTACTGAGTTCAAGACTGTGTGTATGACAATAACAGTCCTCTATCATAGAAGACACTCGTAATTGCGGCTATATCGCTACGATGACAGCAACTCTATGGAACCCGTCACATCCGGTATGGAGACTAGAGATTCTCTCGTGAGCTCAGTATGTTTATTAACCCACTTCGAGCCCATGATTATGTGAAGAGTAGACTTGTAGTAATAAGTGTGTGAGTGATCTCTCATCTACTCAAGCACTCTCTAAGGAAGCGATGAGAAGAGGATATGCGCCGCTTGTGAGTGGCAAGGACTGTGTAAGATTTGTCGATAAGATTGTGCGGGCTCATGAAAGCATGCTAGAGAGAAGGAGACGACTACACGCTTTAGAGATGATTATGGAGATAACTATATCAAATAAGTGAAGGAGAGAGAGTGTATAAAAAAAGAGAGGATCTCATATGCAGAGATCTAGAGCGAATAGAGGAGAGTGAGAATCATAGATACCTGTCAAATTATAGTATGTGTGAGTAGTGTTAACGTATACGTCATATCGTGGATACTGACACGGCTATCGGAGACTAGATCGTTTTAGGTGCTCCCAGGAGTTGTGGCAGTGGCCGCTGGCAGCAGCACGCATCCATACTCTCTTGATGAGTATAGTTGTGCGCGGTGGTCGGCACTCCTTATACGCTCGGTGAGAGCCCATAGGGATGGGCTTGCGCTCCAATTGGACTCACGCATGGGTGAGGAGGGAGAGTCGCTTGGCGCACTCGCTCGCATGTGTCGGAGACTCACATTCTCTCTACCTGCGTGAAAGATCTGTCCGGGGAGGGCCAGAGGTAGGAGGGTGGGATGCACAGGGTGGTTATAGGAGAGGTGGCTGCATGAGACAGCGAGCAGTGAGAGAATGGCTAGTATCCGCATGCAGACGTTGGGTAGAGAGAGACGTAGACTGAGACTAGAAGTGTAGCGATAGTAGGTGAGCGGCTGTCATGTTGCTTGCTGAGTAGGGGCTGGTACAAAGTCATAGCACTCAGGGTGATGCGGCGTATGCCCCTTTGGAGTATGAGCTGTGTTGGGCATATCGCTGTGCGTATGCCAACCCATAAGGAAAGGCTGCTTCGGGTAGTAGTTGATTTAGATGACCCCTCAGTGGTGCGGTGACGAGAGAGCTGTCTGAGTGGTACCTGGTGGTCAATGAAGATCATGAATGGTGATTGCGCGCGGAGTGACCAGGGCTCTGGTTAGAGCGTTGAGAGTTCGCTAGGATGTGTTGAGGCGGCCCCGATCTGCGGCTGCTGCTGAGTGGATCGCGGCGAGGCTGCAGAATGATGCATTGGGGGGTGACTGGCATCAGGAGTATTGGGGGCCTGCCACAGCATTGTGGGGTGGGCTCCATCTTCGGTTCTTCTCCTTTGCCATGCCGGAGGGTGCATTGTGTAGTGCTTGTGTACAGGGGATGTACCTATATAAAGGTTTTCCTGAAAGGAATATTACAGAATCATTGGTTGCTGTTAACCCACATGGAGGAATCAGGAGAAGTTAAAATGTTATAAAGTTTAATTTCAGGTGACTGCCACCCTTCAGTCCATAGAGAAGATCCAACCGCGCTTGTTTGGTTTGCACATTGACTATAATCAGGGTGTGGGCTCTGTAATTAAAGGAATGTGAATAGTGATTAACGGGGAAAATCTTCTACCCAGGCTGTCCTCAATATATGTTACAGCTGTTAAGGAGACCAAGCTGTCGTGTGGACAGAGGCGTAATCCTGGGTCTGAGTCCTATTTCAAAATCTTTTTACAAGGCCCATCAACCACCATGCGGGCCAATTTTATTGAGTTTTGAGTCACCTCATGTGTGTATGTTACTTTTCATTGCTGCTTATTTGGCCAGGGACGTTGCTAGGGGGTCAGTAAAACTCGGGGCACGGGCCCTTTGTGTTTTGCTCAGTAAGGCGGGTTTACACACAGCATTTTCACGCCACATTGGGAACTGCGGACTGATGTTTTTTACAGAGGAAAAAAACCTTTGCTCCTGTCATAATAGTTCAGCATATTCCACACATAGAGTGACCTAAATCCTATATACCCTGCCTCAGCAGTCACAGCACAATGAAATCCCAATGAAATTTTTACTTTTTCAAAACCCCTCCCCTCCGTATGACAGTGTCTATACCCCTTCAACAGTCACCAAAACATCCACCCTACACATGGAGCGCAAATCTGCCAGACAAGTGATTGTTACTTAAAACCCTCTACAAAAAAAAACAACATAACCAATGACCCAAACTATACTAGTACGGATCAAATAATCCTGCTCAGACCCTGACCGAACGCAACCCCCACATGTGACCACCAGCTGTACACAGGCTATGATTACAACTATACCACCGCCATAACAGTGACCAGATAGTGGTAAGATACTAGCTTGTATGTAGGGGACGCTCCTGCAGACATATGATTAACCGCCATAACAGTGACCATTATAGTGCGGTAGTTACTAGTGTATATAGCTGCCTCTGCAGAATATCATTGATTACACTGCAGTTACATTAGTAACTCAAAGGAGAAGTCCCTCTTTTCTGATCAGCGTCGTTCACTTTCCCTTTTCTTCTCCATTCCGGTTCACACCTTCATGCTTGACTTGCTACCGGCAAGAGCTCGTCCCTGCCAGATTGGACCACAAATATCTTAGGGAATCCTCACAATTTCAGCAACTCATTAATTATTAGGTCATATAAGTCACCCTCAGTTAGGTAGGGTGTATAGGTCCCCTCATAGGCAGGTATATAGATATAGGGTCATGTCAGGCAGGTATTTAGATAGATAGGGGCCACTCTCAAGCAGGTATATAGATATGGGGCCACAGGCAGGTATCAGGGGCCACAGGCAGGTATATCGGGGCACTGTGGCTGGTATATGGAGCCACAGGCAGGTATATGGGGGCACTGAGGCAGTATATAGGGGCACCGGGCAGGTATAAGGGGGCACAGGCAGCTATAGGGGCGCCACAGGGCAGGTATAGGGGGCCACAGGCAGTAAAGGGGGCCAACAGGCAGTATAGGGGGCCACAGGCAGGTATAGGGGGCCACAGGCAGTATAGCGGGGCCGCAGGCGTATAGGGGCCACAAGCAGTAGAGGGGGCCACAGGCAGTACTATGGGGCCACAGGCATGGTATAGGGGGCACAGCAGGTATATGGGACAAAGGCAGTATATGGGCCGACAGGCAGCTATTGGGGGCACAGGCAAGGATAGGGGGCCACAGGCAGGTATAGGGGGACCACAGCAGATATGGGGCCAAGGCAGTATAGGGCGGCCACAGCAGGTATCGGGGGCCCAGGCTGGTATAGGGTGCCTCAGGCAGTATATAGGGCCACAAGTGCAGTAAAAAAAAATATATGAGGGCACACCCCCTGAGGCAGGTAAACGCTATAAAAATACAACTTATACTCACCTTACTCCCCGGCGAGCGCGCTATGTCCTCTTCAGCCCGCGCTCCTCCCGCGCTCCTTCTGGGCGCCACGGCATATGACGCGCTGTGGTAACGCCCGAGGACAGGCAGCGCGTGATGAGGTTTTTTTGTCATTACATAGCAACCGCTGCCAGCTGAGCCAAACGGGGCCGCGCCGGGTCCCAGCGCTAAGATGAAACGGCGCGGCCACCGCTTGTGCATGGGATACGGCAGCGGTTCGACACTGTGTGCGGGCGCGCGGCAGGGAGAGCTCGCTCTCTGCTACCTGCAGAAGCCTCAGCTGTGTGTGCGGTCAGCGGACGCACATGGGCAAGCTGAAGGGCCAGTCGGTGCTCCAGGCCCATGGAGCGGGCCTGGAGCACCGGGTGGGTTCGGGGCACAGGGTGGTTTTATTCGGGCCCGACGCCCGAATAAAACAGCTAGCGAAGGCACCTGTATCTGGCACTTTAGGATATTTCCATTGTGAATGATTTAAAATACACCTTTCTACTGTGTTTTTGTAAGCTATTTATGTTATTGTTTGTACACATTCGATTATTCAAATATACCTGTACTATTTTTGCCAGCCCCCAATAAAGGATACGACATATCTAAGCGGTTGATTGAACGGCATCAAAGAAATAATTACAATGAAGCAGAATTATAAAACTGAAAGGTTTAATGTCCTTTACCCTGCACTTGTTGGCGATGCAATACTGGGGTGTGCTCAATCAGAGTGCGTAAATTCAAGCTCTTCGGGCCCAGGTGCGAAAGTGAAAGGGCCCCCCAGTTACCATGCACCCATTTACAATGTGGTATCTTCCTATGTGGCAGGTGGCTTTTGGGCCCCCCCAGGCTGCTCGGCCGGTAGCGACTGCACCCCCTGTAGCTACGACCCTGGGCTCAATGTTACACATATGGTGGGAATGTCCTGCCTGCACCTTTTAGGAGCCGGAGTGGAGCTCATTATCAACCTGATTACACGAGAAAAAATTGCTAATGAGCCGGGTCACTCGTATTATTTCTGGCCAGTTCAGGGGCTCTACCGTTCCTCAAAAATCGTCTACTAATTACCCTGTTGAACGCCGCCAAACAGTAATCCAGGTTGTGGCGGCTCCTCTGTCTGACCTTCTGTTACGGATTGGTCAGTGAGATAAATAAAATTTCGTGGATGGAAGAGATTACGATGTGACTCACAGAGCGACTCAGTGAACTTCATTACAAAATTTGGGAGGATTGGTTCGCTTTCACTAAATCAGACCAATACCGCTCTGTCCAATAAAATTACGCCCCCACATTTTCTCTGTGACCGACCAAAGCGAAGTGGTGTATGGCGGTGGGTCTACGACATGGCTCGGTCTACCCTTCCCTATTTCCTTTGTTGTGTAGTGTTTTGTTCTATTGCTGCTGGTACAACACTTTAATGGCCAGGTGTTAACCCCTTTCTCTATGAAGGGGTGCCTTCTCCTTTTTGGAGCTGGCCTATGCTGTGATATGGTTCCACTTTGACTGGAGATAGTGACCAATGATCTCTCTGTCACTGTTCATTGTGGTGCTTCGGAAGGTCCAATGGTAGATGCTCCAATAACCTCAATAACAAATTTCTTTGCTTTTATTTTGCTTCGCTCCTTACAACTGCCCTAACAGAATGTGATTTGCTTTTGGTATGATTTACTGCGCTTGATCCTTGTGAACTGCGAAGAATGTTTCCTTTCTTGTAACACATAGACTTGCTCTATTACTCTTACCCTATTGTCTCATTTCTTGTATTCCGATCGGTATTAAACCCTGCATTCATATACCTGTACCGCCTTGTTTGTTGCAGCAATAAAGTTTTCTTGAATGAAAAAAAAAAAGAAAGGTTTAATACTCATAAATAAGGAATAAAATCGATATTGCTCGCAGTTACAGTTGTTTACAGATGAATAGTTCATACTCAGTGAAATGGGAGCCCCACTGTACCTCATGTACACACATCTCGCTCGATGACGACATATTGGGATCGCTGGGCACCACCAGTCTTGGTCCAGCTGAAGCTAGTAGTTTGTGTCCAAGCCAGGCTTTTATGCCTAGCAGGACTTCATCACTTAACTATCAGGAATGACAAAACATAGAAGACATCTTTCTTTACTCCTTTTAAGTGATACGGTTTCCAAGCTGTGGTCCGCAATACAAGAGGTCGCCCACTTTCTACTCCATGCAAAGACAGAAATAGATAAGCAGGAATATAAGGAATTAACCCCTCATATCTCAAAGGCAATGCATAGATACAACAGCAGATCAAATGCTATTACACATATGGAGAGTGGTGCTGATAAAGACATAAGACGATGAATCTCATATCACATCAATAAGACATATTAATTCCTATCAATTCAATTCTATTACAAGACCATGGCTAGATGCAGCACCTATGCAGAATACACAGGCAGAGCTAAAAGACAACGACTGTGCCAGGACATTGAAATAATTGTCATTAATTTAGAAAAGTTGCAGGAAGCATCAGCTAAATCATAAGAAAAACTCAGTAGCATGTAAGCAGGGGACAGTGCCATCTAGTGGTAGAATTACTCAAAAGAGTCACAATGTGGATGCCTTTCTGCTTGCTCTCCCCATGGGTCTAAGATTTTATTTTATGACAGCGCTACTGAAAGATCTAATAATATGCTACACTGTTATGCTGCTCCTAGAGGTTGAGCAGGATCAATGTATATAAAGCGTATGAGACAGCCTCATCTATTGGTAAAATAATCTATTACGCTGTTCTGCTGCTCCTAGTGACTATGCAGGATTGCTGTATTGATGTAGCGTGTATGAGGGACAGTCCCATCTAGTGGTAGAATAATATACTACACTGTTATGCTGCTCCTCGTGGCTTTGCAGGATTGATGTATAAATGTAGCGTGTATAATGGACAGCACCATCTAGTAGTAGCATGATATACTAAACTGTTATGCTGCTCCCGGTGGCTTTGCAGAATTGATATATTGATTTAGCTTGTATGAGGGACAGTACCATCTTGTGGTAGAATAATCTGCTACACTGTTATGCTGCGTCTAGTGACTTAGAAGGATTGATGTATTGATGTAGCATGTAAGAGGGACAGTCCCATCTAGTGGTAGAACAATATACTCCACTGTTATGCTGCTCCTAGTGGCTTTGCAGGATTGATGTATTGAAGTAGTGAATTTGAAAGATGGCACCAGCTAGTGGTAGAAAAATATACTCCACTGTTATGCTGCCCCTAATGGCTTTGCAGGATTGATGTATTGATATAGCATGTAAGAGGGACAGCACCATCTAGTGGTAGAATAATATACTACACTGTTTTGCTGCTATTAGTGGCTTTGCAGAATTAATGTATTCCTGTAGCTTGTATGAAGGACAGCACCATCTAGTGGTAGATTAATATACTACACTTTTCTGCTGCTTCTAGTGGCTTTGCAGGATTGATGTAGTGTGTATGAGGGACAGCACCATCCAGTGGTAGAATGTGGAACCAATGTATGTTGAGAATATTGTATCCTGAGGCCACTGTAACTTGTATAAGACGTGATGTAATATAATATAAGTGGTCTACAGGCAGGCGGTGTCATCAGAGCTTTATACTTTATTACGATCCGGCAGAGCATAGAGACGATACATCCCCTCAGTATACAGGGCTCAGCTCCCATAACCAGGGAGCATTCAGAGAGGTAACAGTCAGGATATTTATTGCACTTCAAGCACTGAATTTCCAAGTCTTTCCTTCCACAGCTGCAGAATCGTGTCAGAAGCGTCCGTCCTTGTGATCCCTGTTATCCGTAGTAATTTCTTACTGTCACATATGATGATCCTGATCCAGATAAGGTTAATGCATAACCCCAACCCTAGCGCTGCCATATTCCATTTGAAAGCTGCGCGGGAGTGACTGGTGGCTGCAAGCGAATCATGACGTCTGAGAGCGTCCCGCGTCTGGAGGGGGAAGGGTGGGGACAAATGTATTAGAATTATTTTGCTCTTCTGTAAAACATGTGATATCTGGTATCAAGATATTTATTATCTCCAGCTGCAACTTTCTAATAAACTAATTGAACAGCTAATTGTAAAATGTTCTGCTTGCTGTCAGTGAATGGAAACTTACAGTTAGGTCCGGTCCACATCTGTGAAGGATGGAAAAAACATAGCTGTGTTTCTTTTGGTTTGTTAAATGACGGACCCCGTGGCACAAACCCTCCAAACCCCGGTGTAGTCTATGGGTCCGTCAGTTGCCATTGGAGTTCAGACTGATACATTGTAACAAATTATCAGGACTGGGTTTATTGTCTAGACTGGATACAATTGTGACCAACGGTCATATATTATCAATAACGCATTAGAACCCAGGACCGAAAAAGTGAACAGTAACCCCCTACCTGCCCTAGACCACCAGAGATGTATATTAACCCCTCCATCATCCTAGACCACCAGGAATAAGTGCCCAGTGGATAAGAGAAAAAAAGAGGGGAGTTAGCCAAGAACCTGGAGGGGAGGGAAGGGTGCAGGGAATATAAAAGTAACCCCATTAATTCTTCAAGTTACAGATGAGAAGGGAACAGCTCAGAAAGAAACATAACCAACTAATAAGTTTTTGATTTTGGTGGTATATCCTCGACTTACCTTTATGGAGGAGATGAGGGCCGCAATTCCCAGCGGCAGAAAGCAGCAGATCATAGTCACGATGGACAATCCCAGGTAATCCTTATGGACGGGTACAGGTGTTACAACAAAAGTTGGCTGGGTGGTCACCACCATAGGAGGGGGCTGGGTGGTCACCACCATAGGAGGGGCCTGGGTGGTCACCACCATAGGAGGGGCCTGGGTGGGCAACATCATAGTATGGATCTGGTTGGGCAACACCATTGGAGGAGGGGCTACCACATACTGAGGCAAAACCACAGGGGTATCGGGCACAGGGTAGGGGGGCTGTTGCACAGGGTAGGGAGGCGGCTGCACAGGGTAGGGGGGTGGCTGCACAGGGTAGGGGGGTGGCTGCACAGGGTAGGAGGGCGGCTGCACAGGGTAGGGGGATGGCTGCACCGGGTTGGGGGGTGGCTGCACAGGGTTGGGGGGTGGCTGCACAGGGTTGGGGTGGCTGCACAGGGTTGGGGGGAGGCTGCACAGGGTAGGAGGGTGGCTGCACAGGGTAGGAGGGAGGCTGCACAGGTTAGGGGGGTGGCTCCATCTTTCAGTCTTCTCTATACATCTGCGGAGGCTGCATTGTGCGGCTCTGTATACAGGGGATGTCCTATATAAAGGCTTCTCCAGAAAGATACCTGAAAACGTACAGCATCATTGGCTGCTGAGAACCACATGGAGGAACCAGGAGGAAGGTAAAATGTTTTAAAGTTTCATTTCAGGTGACTTCATGCTCCAGTCCATAGAGAAGCAACACGGGGCCGCTTGTTTAGTTTGGACATTGCTATAATCAGGGTGTGGGGGAAGAAACTGGTTCTCTTAACCGCAGAGAGTATTTCAGGATAGGAGAGGGCAGAGATGCTATAAGCTATAGGTAGTACTATTGCCACTCACAAGGTAATCAAGGGACAGGTGCATTACCAAAGGCAATTTCACACAGTAGTAGTTGGAGTCCTCCAGGTGTGAATACCTTGGTGCATAAGTGCAGGTGACGCCACTCACCCCCAATAATAATAATAATCTTTATTTAAATAGCGCCAACATATTCAGCAGCACTTTACAATGTAGAGGGTATAATTACAGACAAAAGACAGACATTACACAGTGAGAGCTACTTACAGATGAGACACAAGGGGGCCCTGCTCGCAAGAGCTTACAATCTATGAGGGTGCCTGGGGGAAACAAAGAGGGAGAAGTGCTGAATTTACAATGGTCCAGTCTTGTTTCATAAATATGAGGTGGTTTACAAAAAAAAAAAAATTGGGTGAACCTGCCACCATGACAGTAAATCTATATACAGATAAGTGCCTGTGAGTGCCCTAGTATAGGGAGTGACAGAAATATGTGTGATAGAAGGTGGGGGTTAGCAATTAGGGATTTTGGTAGGCCTGTCTAAGAAGATGAATTTTCAGGACACTCTTAAAACTGCGAAGGCTGGGATTGTGCCTGATGGTACGTGGTAGGATGTTCCAGAGAAGGGGTGCAGCACGTGCAAAATCTTAAAAGAGGGGCATGGGATTTTTCGGATGATTGTGGTCTGTAGTTTGATGTCCGCAGCTGAGCGGAGAGAGCGGGTAGGGTGGCAGACAGAGATGAGGGAGGAGATGTAGGGAGTGCAGCAGTGTGGAGAGAGCGGGTAGGGTGGCAGACAGAGATGAGGGAGGAGATGTAGGGGGGGTGCAGCACTGTGGAGAGCTTTATGGGTGAAAGTGATTAGTTTATGCTGTATTCTGTACTGAATGGGCAAACAGTGCATGACTGACACAGGGTAGAGGCATCAGTAATAGCGGCGGGAAAGAAAGACGAGCCTGGCTGCTGCATTTGGCGTTTGGAGAGGGGAGAGTTTACAGTGTGGGAGACCAATAAGCAAGGAGTTACGTAGTCAAGGCGGAAAAAATAAGAGCGACAATGGGGTTTGAGTTGTTTCGATAGAAAAGGACGGATTCTGGAGATGTTCTTGAGGTGCAGGTGACAGGAGCGGGCAAGGGATTGGATATAGGGGGTGAAGGTTTAGAGGGGTCGTCCAACTAAATAAAAACAAAATCCACCAATTGACCCCATTTGTATAAAATAGTGTAATAAAGCGTCCTCACCTCTCTGATCCGGCGCTCGGTCCGCTCCTTCTTTACACCGGTCAGCAGGTTTACCCCTTGCAGCCAATCAGTGTCCTCCGTGGTCACATTCCTGCCATTCACATCCTGGGCGGTGGCGTCAAGGGAGCAGCATGTGACCACGAGGACAATGATTGACTGCAACAGTCACATCCCGACCGGAAGAACATCAGGACCAGACCGATCACTGGGCTTCAGTGCTGGATCGGAAAGTGGAGTAGGCTTTTTTGGCATTTTGTTATACAGTTGGGGGCAACTAGTACGTTTTCTTTTTTTCTCTTTTTAGTTGGACAACCCCCCCTGAACTAGCTCACCCCAAAAGTTCTCTTCATCACTTGTTCTATGAAACTTTCAGTAAAATGCAAAATAAGGTGTAATGTGGGAAATAGTTCCTAATCTGCCTGAAGGGAGTGGACCTGATAAACAGGGTGCTGGGGGTCCGTGAGTGGAGATGAGTCTTAGACCCCACCAGTGGAGTTGATTCTTGGGGCCACCAGTGGAGATGATTCTTGGCTCCCACCAGTGGAGATGATTCTTGGGGCCACCAGTGGATTTGATTCTTGGGGCCCACCAGTGGACTTGATTCTTGGGGCCACCAGTGGAGTTGATTCTTGGGGCCCCCCCCCCAAGTGGATTTGATTCTTGGGGGACAACCATGGAGTTGATTCTTGGGCCCACCAGTGGAGTTGATTCTTGGGTCCCACCCGTGGAGTTGATTCTTGGGGCCAGCACTAGACTTGATTCTTGGGGCCACCAGTGGAGTTGATTCTTGGGGCTACCAGTGGACTTAATTTTGGGGCCCCAGTGGAGAAGATTCTTGGGGCCACCAGTGGACTTGAGTGTTGGGGCCCACCAGTAGAGTTGATTCTTGGGGCCACCAGTGGACTTAATTCTTGGGGCCACCAGTGGAGATGATTCTTGGGGCCACCAGTGGACTTGATTCTTGGGGCCACCAGTGGAGATGATTCTTGGGGCAACCAGTGGAGATGATTCTTAGGGCCACCATTGGAGATGATTTTTGGGACCACCAGTGGAGATGATTCTTGGGAGCTACCAGTGGAGATGATTCTTGGGGCCACCAGTGGTGATGATTCTTGGGGCCACCAGTGGAGATGATTCTTGGGGCCACCAGTGGTGCTGATTCTTGGGGCCAGCCCTATGGCTCCTGTACCTGGCTGCACATATTGCACTCTGCCTCTTGCTTTATTTGCCTGTTTCTCTGCCTTTCTTTCCAATGAGCTGGGCCTGGCACCCTGGCAGAGATCCACTGTGGGTTTCCCCTGCTCTCCTGTGGGGCAGTCCCTGATGCTGTTGCCCAGACTGGATAGAAGGAAGTTTAATTCATCTATTGTTTTGCCATACCCAGTCACTTTTGTATTACACCAGTTCATAGTTACATAGTTACATAGTTTGTCAGGCCGAAAAATACAAAACGTCCATCCAGTTCAGCTCATTTTGCTAAAGTGTTGCTAAAGTGTTAAAGTGTTGATCCAGAGGAAGGTAAAAAAAAAGAAGCCAATTGTCCTCATTTTAGGGAAAAAATTCCTTCCCGACTCCAATCTGGCATCAGAATAAATCCCTGGATCGATGACCCTTCTCCAGAATCCTGGTCACAATAACTAGTTATATTATTACATCTAGAAATGTATCCAGACCCTTCTCCAGAATCCTGGTCACTATAACTTGTTATATTATTACATCTAGAAATGTCTCCAGACCCTTCTCCAGATCCCAGTCACTATAACTTGTTCTATTGTTACATCTAGAAATGTATCCAGACCCTTCTCCAGAATCCGCGTCACTATAACTTGTTATATTATTACATCTAGAAATGTATCCAGACCCTTCCCCAGAATCCCGGTCACTATAACTTGTTCTATTCTTACATCTAGAAATGTATCTAGACCCTTCCCCAGAATCCTGGTCACTATAACTTGTTATATTATTACATCTAGAAATGTATCCAGACCCTTCTCCAGAATCCTGTCACTATAATTGTTATATTAATTACATCTAAAAAATGTATCCAGACCCTTCTCCAGAATCCCGGTCACTATAACTTGTTCTATTATTACATCTAGAAATGTCTCCAGTCCCTTCTCCAGAATCCCCGTCACTATAACTTGTTATATTATTACATCTAGAAATGTATCCAGACCCTTCTCCAGAATCCTGGTCACTATAACTTGTTCTATTATTACATCTAGAAATGTATCCAGACCCTTCTCCAGAATCCTGGTCACTATTAACCTGTTATATTACTACATCTAGAAATGTATCCAGACCCTTCTCCTGAATCCCGGTCACTATAACTTGTTCTATTATTACATCTAGAAAAAGTATCCAGACCCTTCTCCAGAATCCTGGTCACTATAACTTGTTCTATTATTACATCTAGAAATGTCTCCATTCCCTTCTCCAGAATACCGGTCACTATAACTTGTTCTATTATTACATCTAGAAATGTCTCCAGACACTGTTATGCTGCTCATAGTGGCTTAGCAGGATTGAAGTATTGATGTAGCGTGTATAAGGGACAGTACCATCTAGTGGTACAATAATCTACTACACTGTTATGCTGCTCTTAGTTGCTTTGCAGGATTGATGTATTGATGTAGCATGTATGAGAGACAACACCATCTAGTGGTAGAATGATATACTACACTGTTATGCTGCTCCTAGTGGCTTTGCAGGATTGATGTAGCATGTATGAGGGACAGACCTTTAGTGGTGGAATGATATACTACACTGTTATGCTGCTCCTGGAACCTTTATGTATTGATGTAGTGTGTATGAGGGACAGCACCATCCAGTGGTAGAATGTGGAACCAATGTATGTTGAGAATATTGTATCCTGAGGCCCCTGTAAACTTGTATAAGACCCTGATGTAATATAATATAAGTGGTTACAGGAGGGGGTTGTCATCAGAGCTTTATACTTTATTACACCCAACAGAGCATAGAGACGGTAATCCCCTCAGTACACAGGGTCAGCTCCCCTAACCAGGGAGCCTTCAGGAGGTAACAGTCAGGATATTTATTGCGCTTCAACATTGAATTTCCAAGTCTTTCCTTCCACAGCTGCAGAACCGTGTCAGAAGGTCTGTCCTTGGGGATCCCTGTTACCCAAAGAAAAATCTTACTGCCACACTGTAATATATGAAGAACCCGATCCAGATAAGGTTAATGCATAACCCCAACCCCAATGCTATCATATTACAGGTGAAAGCTGCGCGGGAGTGACTGGAGGCTGCAAGCGAATCGTGACGTCTGAGATGTCCAGGTCTGGAGGGGAGGGGGGGCAAATTATTGAATTATATCAAGACATTTATTGTTTCCGCTAAAATTTTCTAGTAATTTAAATGAAAGCAATTTAAAATGTTTGCTTCTGTCAGGAATGGAAACTTACGTTAGGTCGGTCCCATTGTGAAGGAGGGAAAAAAAATAGCGTTTTTTTTTATTTTTGTTAAAATGCAGCCCCCCGCGGTAAAAAACCCCCAAAAAACATGGGTAACCCAATGGGTCCGTCTGTTGCCATTGGATTTCATTTAAAAGGGGTAAAGTTCCACTCCAGTGCAGATGAACAATGTACCCGTCTGGAAATGAGCTAAAAGCGGGACTTCAGAAAATACATTGTAACAAATTTCAGGACGGGTTTTTGTCTAGATGGAACAATGTGACCAACCTCATATGTTATCATTAACCCATTAGTACCCAGGACCAAAAAACTGAAGAGTAACCCCCTACCCTGCCCCAACCTCCAGGATGTATATTAACCCCCCAACATCCCAGAGCACCGGAATTTGGTAAATTAAGCCTTTAGTGCCCATTTATTAGAGAAAAAAAAAAGTGGGTTAAAAAAAATTTAAGGGGGGGAAGGGTGCGGGGGAATATAAAAGGACCCTTTAATTCTTTCGGTCACAGATGAGTAGGGGAAAAGTCAAAAGAAAAAAAAACCTGCAAAACGTTTTAAAATTTGGTGTAAATCCTCGACTTACCTGTAGGAGAAGACAGGGCCCCCGATTTCCCCGCGGCAGACAGCAGCGATATAGTAAAATGGACAATGCCAGGTAACCTTTTAAAGGGAGGGGGTGGGTGTCCCAAAATAGGGGGGGCTGGGGGGGCAATATCAAAGAGGGGGGGGCTTCCTCATTTTGGGCATAACCACAGGGGCATTGGCACAGGGGAGGGGGGGGGTGAAAGGGTAGGGGTCGGCGACAGGGTAGGGAGGTGGCTGCACAGGGTAGGGAGGGGGCTGCACAGGTAGGGGGGGCGGGCCCCGCCAGGGGCGGGGGTCGGTGCACAGGGGGGGGGGGCTGCACGGGAGGGGGTCGGCTGCACAGGGGTAGGGGGGTGGGTGCACGGGTAGGGGGTGGCTGCACACCATAGGGGGGGGGCTGCACTATAGGGGGGGGCTCCTTTTCGGTCTTCCCTTGGGATTTGGGAGGGTGCACTTTCACTCTTTTTACAGGGAATGTTTATTAAAACTTCCAGAAAAAAAAACCTGAGAACATACAGCTCATGGCTGTAAGAACCCAAAAGGGGCCCG